>JBAMAV010000517.1:0-21382 GCA_037043315.1 Amiota communis
TTAGCTAATATCTGCGTTGACTATTTCATTCTTTCATTCTTCTCTCTTCCTCCCCATGGGCGCCTTTAGATTTTGTGACACTTTTCGTAATCAATGATGGTTGATTTGGCAACATAAAAAGGAAGAAGAAGAAAGAAGCAAAATGAAATAACATAAAGAAAACATGGCTTAAGTTTTATTGTTAATAATCCTTGTAATTGAAATTAAATAAATAAATAAATATACTTTCTATTAAATCGAATCGGAACTCTAAATTAATTTTAAGTAATGGAATTAACTACAACTGGTGACTCCGACGTGATCCGTTTAGAATAGTTTTACGCACGCGCATTCCACAAACATGTGTCAAGACAATGCCAACGTTATCGTACCCCAAGGGGATAAAAAGACTCGGTTAGTTTAAGTGTCCGAGCAGCAGCTAATTCAGCCCCAGTGCAGCGCACAACAGGTGCAAACGATGCCGATGGAAGCGGTATTCACAACAACTAGGTACAAGTACTGGCCTCATGTAGAATGCTGGAATTTCGAAAGGAGCTCGTCGCAACATGGTTCCAACAAATGTAAATGTTTTTTGAAATGAAACTTAGCGGCGCTGTGCAAAAATTTTTAGTAAAATTTTGATTGGGAAAATAAAAAGGGTAACATATTTCGAATTCTGTATCCCATGAACCGCACTAGGTAGGCACTTCAAATTTTCACAGAATGCGCATTTCTATTGAAAATCCAACGGAAAAATATCAATTAAGAGATTACAATTACACAACAACAACATGCAGTTTGTGTGTTATAAAAATGTTTATAACAACAACATGCAAGCAACCAGCTTGTGTTTTGTACAAAACCAAACGTATGTACGAATAAAAGAGAACGAGAAATACACAAAAGCTCGCAGTTGATCTAATTTTTGATCAAGAGAGGACAGACGTCAAACGTAAACACAACAGCAACAATTACACACGCCAAAGAAAACAATACAGACGAATAGGCAGACGGATAGACTGAAAGACAGACATAGTTAAATTTGCTGGACAGAATAATTTGTAATAGAGCTGTGCGTGAACGTGCGTGATCGTGAAAGACAAAATAAACGTGAATTATCGTGATCGTGAACGAGTGTCGAAATCGTGAAAGGTTTTTTTTCACGAAAATTCATGACGTCACGAAAATTCATGACGTCACGGTGTATATACGTATGTACATCAAATTTTTTTAAGACAGAATTTTTCCGCAACTGACGATTTCAAAAATCCAATAAAATAATTAATTAATTAACTAAGTCTATAATGTCAGGACGGAAACGACGATATTGGATAGAAACTCATGGATAGTGAATACTGGGTTGGTTATAGAACACGAAAAAAAACCTAAATAGGGGAAAAATGTGGAACAGAGCAAGTCAAATTGAACGTATATATAAAAATCTAAACATAGTTACGGGGAGAAGTTACTTAAATGGCAATTTAAATGCGCTCAGCATTATGTGGATTTTTAAAGCAAGAATCTATATTATATACTTGAATGGACACAGAATTATGAATTGCATACTCTGCAATCTCAATGAAGTTGAAAATACACATATCCCACTTCCTAGGAAAATGCCCAGTAAATCTGACTTTGTTTATCACTGGTGCTTCAGGATATAGGAAATTAATTATAAATGAGTTTTATGAAGATGTATTTATTTAATTCTATCGTTTTGTATTATTTTTGTAGTGGTGTAGTTTTAATTTAAGTTAGTATAATATGTATTCCCCAACTGACGGCCATAGGGTCAAAGTCGTATATGCTCTTTATTTTTAGTATAATATTGTGTGTAATCACTTATATAATTAAAAATAAAGATATTATTATTATATTATATTAACGTAAGTCTGGAATGATTTAATGTAATATAAATCAATTCAGTGCCCAGAACATTAAGAGATATGACCATTAAATTTAGTTTTGTCCGCGCAAATGTTCACTGTGTTAATTAAAATTTGCAATGATTTTGACAGTCACCTGTTTCAATAACCGATAACTGACTGGTTTTGCACGCAAAATATTAAACTCATTTATGATATTTAAGCAGCATGGACAATCTTCCAACTGAGAGCAAAATAGATTGTAAAGTTGGTTCAATACAGTTTGAAGAATTTTCCGATACATAGTTCAATACCAAATCTTGTCTTACCGAAGTCGATAAACAATTCTCTAATTATATTAATGAAGAAATTCGAAGCATACCGCCAATCCTTGATTTTTGGAAATCGATAAATGATTTGTTTTTGCTCCAAAAATAAGCCCGTCAAACACCTTGTGTTCCTCCTTCGTCAACGGCGAGTGAATGAGTCTTTTCGACTTCAAGTCGTATAATAGAGGAACGGCGAACGAGTTTACTAGGTAGTAATTTAGACAGAATACTATTTTTATACTCTTCATAGTATTTAAAGTTTGTCACACAGAAGGAGACATCGCAGACCACATAAAGTATATATATTTGTGATCAGCTCGAAGAGACGAGTTGATTTAGTCATGTCTGTCTGTCCGTCGGTCCGTCTGTCTGTATGTATGCAAACTAGTCCCTCAGTTTTTGAGTTAGAGAGCTGAAATACACACAAAGGTTTCTTTATACCACACGCTGCACATTTGTCGGAATCTGCCGAATCGGACCACTAGGGGGGTACCTACCACACAATCCCTATTTAAAATAATGTGCTTATTAGAAAAAGTTTTTTGTTTTTTTTTTGTATCAAACTGGGATTTGGACACTGGTCCATATCGATCAACCATGCAAATTTCATGATCCTAGGGTTACCAGGTACCTCCCATAAAAACCCAAATTAAATAACAAGAATTAAAGTACAATTAAAGTGTCACTCAAACTGTGTTTTTTGTTGATAATCAAACTGTAACAGAGAGAATATAGTGATGCTAAGAAAATTATTATTGTAGAATAAGCTAGATAGAAAGATTAAAATTGTAAAATATTAATTAGTAAATAAGCTACGATTAAGTAAAATGAACGAATGAGAGTCTATGTATGATATGATATCCTTCATTATTAAGAATGTTGAATTAAGAATAAATTTCAATAAATATAACTATAAACACATAAAAAATAATTTATTACACCGCAGCCTATAATAATATAAATGCTTAGACTACGCGACTTTTAAATGTATGATGAACCAAAAAATAATCGTGGGTGAACGTGCGTTATCGTGGAAGACCAAAAAAACCGTGAATTTTCGTGAATGTGACAGAAATTTTATTTCGTGAATGTGCATGTTCGTGACATAGATTTTCGTCACGCGCACAAAACTAATTGGTATACAAATGTTGTATTGTTGTATTTGTTTTGAGATGATCTCTCTCTCTCTGTCTTTTTTTAGTAAGTTTCACTTCTATCACGAGTACAATGGCACACATGCAATTACGACGTATTACAAATGATGAAACCAAGTATGGAATGATAATAGCAGCGATTAATACGCAGACATTGTCAGAAATGGTTGATTGCATAGTGAATGTACAAGAAGGTAATAAATACGAGTCTGTGAAAAAAGCGTTATGGGGATTCTTGGCAGGTCTACACAAAGCAAACTTCACGAATTGCTGAGTAACTTCGAACGTGATAGTATGAAACCCTCCCAATTGCTACGAAAAATGCAATCGTTAGCACAAAATAAGGCCACTGACGACAGTCACAAACACACTCTCCTTGAGAACAGTCATGTCTATTAATTGCGATTAATTCGTTATTCATCTTCAAAACAATAAAAACAATTAACAACAAAAAAAACCGTATCAAATCTTTGATCTCCTGTTTTTAAAAAAAGAAGGAAAAAAGAAAGAAATAAATAAATACAGTTATCACGGTCTGCTGCTACTGCAGTATGTACAACAACAATCATGCCTGACACACCTGATAAGAACAAAAACAACATAAACCAACATAAATTCGACATCGACAAAAGCAACAAACTAACCAACAGTACAACGGGACCAAAATATTTAATCCTCTGCAGGAAAAACAGCAATGACACTTTTTCAAATGTCTCACCGTTCTTGCTAAAAAAAGTGATTGATAATTATCAATATATTATAATGATTGTAATGGAGAAATTGAGGAATGTAAGCCACTGCGAAACGGAACATTTCTATTAAAAACAAAAAACTAACGCAAGCTACAAAACTGATTATGCTAACTTCCTTAAACAACTCAATCCAAGTCGAAGTTTCTGGACATAATTCGCTCAACAGCTCAAAAGGTGTCATGTACTGTGACAAGCTTAGGGACATTCAAGAAGAGGAAGAGAGAGGCATTGAAAAAACTGACATTAAAACTACGCGTAAGATCTATAATGATCGCCACCAACAAAGTATGTCATTCTTCCCTGCCGTCGCTCGCTCGTCTCAATTTACTTCAAATTCTAACAATAATAACTGAAACCAACGCCGAACAACAAACTACTCCGACATGGATACACTTTCACCCACTAACAACATTAGTGAACCTAATCACACGGATCCTGACAAAGATGTAACTCTGGACTCAGCATTAATAGGTGACACCAAAATTTTAATCTTTCCAAAGAGTAATAACTTTCTAAAAAGACCTCCTCTGCAAGCAGGGCTGCGTCACATCGGACCTATCCCTACCGCATTTTGTAGGAACTAGATGCTGCAGTAAAAGTATCTTCTTAACAACATGTCAAGTTCAAAGTAATCTGTGACGCAGTCCAGTCAAATTGCTTCCCTCACTGAACTTCCATTTGCTTTCATACTCAACATCTCAGCGCCAATAATTGTCAAACGCAATCAAATATCTCACATTCTCCATACCCACTTTCTCTATATCAGTTTCATGGTTTTAAAGGTTTTACAATGGAACTGCAATGCTTATTTAAATAACTATGATCAATTACAAATCTTGATTAAAAATACAACCCAAAAATCATCACCATACAAGAAACGCATTTTAAAACTCCTACGAATATCCCAACACCCATCAACTATAAAATTTACGCTCATAGCTCCTCCTAATCCTGACTCTCTACAACACAAAAAATTAAGCCTCCCACTAGATTTTGACTCTATTTGCGTAACAATGAACTCTAAAATCAAGTTCAATGTAATTTCCTCATACATTCCTCCTAATAAACCATTCTCTATCAACAACCTACGTAATGTACATAATAACCTCACACTTCCTACCATAATCTCAGGAGATTTTAACAGCTGGCACTCACCTGGCAAATTACCTTTCCCCATCTTAAACGATGGATCACCCACTCACTTCAGCACCCACCACACTTTTACCCGCATAGATCTTAGCCACATCATCCCTTGCATTAGAAACAACCTGGCAAATAGAATCTGACAAATTTTGCAGCGATCACTTCCCAATTATTATGGTCGTTGTAAAAAAACGTCTCACACATCTTTCACCTTCAACGCCCTGTGAGCAACATTTTCAACAAAGAATCAGCAAATATCATTAAAATCATCCGTAAAAGCTCAAACGTCTCAATTCCTGAAACTGTATTCGTCCCCCACCATAAACGTCTAGTCTCTTGGTGGAATACAAACCTCCAAAGACTGAAACGGGAGAAAAATCAACATTGGTATGCCCTCAGACGTAATATCTGCACTGAGAGTTTTTTAAAGTACAAAAAAGCGAACGCACTCTATAAGTGGGAAACAAAAATAGCTAAGCGCCTCTCATTAGTAACATACACTTCAGCAATTAACCCAAATACGCCCACATCAAAAATTTGGAGCACCATCCGTACATTTTGTGGTTTAAAACCGCATCACTCAATACATGCCTTATATAATTCCAACTCACAAACCCTTATCAAAGAAAACCACTTAATCACAGAAGAATTTTGCATAAACTGGTCGAACGAATCAAACGACATCAATTTTACAAGTCCCTTCCGTTTACGCAAACAAAACCTACTTCCTACCCCAATTGCATATTCACCCTCACCTTCAGCAAAATAAATGGAAACCCCGATAACCTCACTTGAACTTACATTCGCGCTATCAAAGTTAAAAGGTAAAGGTCTTGACAGAATCTCTTACCCATGTTAAAAAATCTTCACCCAACTGTCAGATTATTATAATAACATATTTAATAATTTTTTACCACTACATTATAAAACGAGTAAGCTCATCCCTATATACCCATCTCCCTAAATTCTTGCTGTACTAAAACCTTATATAAAATTATTGGAAACCGACTATGGTGGTTTGTGTCTCAAAACAATCCAAGCAACAGTCGGCAAACTGGCTGGAGGGGAAAATCAGTGTCGGACAGTCTACTGACGCTAGACTTTCTGATAACGTCAACCCTTTCCTCCAGAAATCATCTTTCTATCATTTCACTGGACTTCACCAAAACATTTGACAAAATAGGAATTCACTCCGTCATAGACGAGTTACATTCCTGGAAAATTGGCCCCTAAATCATTAATTATGTCACTAGTTTCATGACTAATAGAAAAATAGTTGTATACGCCAACAATAATTTCTCCTCACTTCTCCCACAACATAACGGCATCCCCCTAGGCTCACCTCTTTCGATCATCTTATTCCTTATCGAATACAACAAACTAAATAAAATAATTCTTAATCAAAAACAGTTTGATTTCTACGCCTACGCTGATGATTATCTCATTATTAAAAAAAATAAACAAAAGATCCTCAATAGGCATAGATCTCCTAATAACAGATATCGTCTCCTGGTGCGATTATTCTGGTGCAATACTTTCCCTCTCAAAATGCAAGCATTTGCATATCTGTAGAAAGCATCACTACCCTTTCAGACGTAAAAACCCTAAAAATCCTTGGAAACAAAGATACAATTGGCGCGATCACATTTTGAACCTTTTAATCTCCTTTAACTCCAGTTTAATCTTTATAAAATGTCTCTCAAACAACAAATACAATTGCAACCAACTATCTATTATATCTGTCATAAACCTTATGATTATATCAAGAAACGATTACGGCCTATACCTCTACGGAAACTCACCAGTCTCTCTCTTAAACAAAATCAAAGTCATTTACCATTCAGCTATTAGATTTGTCCTAGGAGCATTTAGATCAACTCCTATAAATAATTTGCTATTCGAAAACCAAATAATGCCAATAGAATTCCGAAAAAAGCTCGTTACAGCTATGCTTATAAAGCCAATAATCCACTCAAACGACTCACCTTTGGCAATACCCATCAAAAAGATTTCAAATTCAAAAAACCAATACCTAAATATCCTTCTGCTATAAATCTTTCTCTGCAACAAAAACCTAGAGCTCCCAACTAAACCACTACCCTGCATCATAAGCCCAAAACAACTCTGGACGCTTAACTTACCTGACCTCAATACTGACCTTCACAAACTTCCAAAGTCAGCCACTTCACCTGTTATCTACCAACAAGAGTTCCTACTCCTCAAACAAGCTTTACATTCCTATAAATTCATTTATACAGACCGTTCCAAATCAGATTGCGGCTCATCATTCAGTATGGTAATGAATGGTGTAAATGAGAAATTTCTCCTACCTCACCACAGCTCAACTTTTCCAACCGAAATCATCGTTATCCATAATGCAGTGCAAAGGTCTGAATCAGTGCTAACCTACTTCGTCATTTGCACCGACTCTCTTTCTTCATTGCAAGCTATAGCCAACACTTAAAATCAATCATACCACCCACTAAACATCAGACAGTCAATTGTAAGAAACTCCCCAAGAATTCAAATTATTTGGATCCCTGCCCATTGCAACATTGCCGGCAATGAAATATAAACACCCATATTGCAGCCCCATTCTATAAACTCATATTATTGAGTTATTTTTCTTTTTTTTTTCCTTCATAAATTATTATTGTAATTATTAAATAAACTTAAAGCCTCGTAGCTATAGCTTTAATCTAGTTTATTTGTAATTTTATATTGCATCTTAGCTGTATATAAATAAATAAATAAGGCCACTGACGAACTTTTTCGCGCAATGTTCATGAGGCAACTTCCGACAACGATGCGCTGCATTCTTCAAGTTTCTGATGCGAACCTTGCCAAATTAGCAAAGCTGGCGGACACGATGTGGGAGACTGCGCAGTTTCGATCTGTGTTGGAAACGTCATCGGTTTGTCAAGATGATCAGGTGGCAGTTGTGAACCAAAAAACGACAGGCAAATACGAAGACTGACTTTCTCAGATTGAGGGTGATGTAAAAAAACTTACCGGAATGATGCAGAAGATGAATCGACGATCCCGTTCTAAAACTCGTGGTAAATCCGAAGTCTCTTATTATTACGAAAGATTTGGGGACAGAGCTACTAAGTGTCGAAAGCCATGTAGCTACAAACTGTCGAAAATACGGAAACTAAGTAAGCTGTCATTGGCACAGACAGACAATGACAGTAACAGTAACCTGCAAGAGCTCCGTCTACACATCTAAGATAGGACAAACCATTTTAGATTCCTTATTGACTCTGGATCGGTCGTTTGTGTCCTACCTCGCACTTTAAAAATGTCAACGAAGATACAACAAACGAAATATTTCTTTACACTGCTAATGGCAGCACAATTAAAACGTACGGCAACAAAATTATAGAACTCACCATGTGTTTAAGAAGAAAATTTAAATGGGCGTTGCTGCCATAATAGGTGCAGATTTTTTGGCGCACTATGGTTTACTGATTGATTTAAAGCAACGATGCTTACATGACTCATCCACATTGTTGACAATGGCAGGAACATTGCAATAAACAGCAACGTTCAACATATCCACGGTTAACAATGGGAATATGCAAAACTTCTGCAAGAGTTCATCGACTTAACGAAACCACCAACGCACATGCGAACCGAAAAAAAGTGTGCTGTGGATCACTACATTGTGACAACTTGTCCACCTGTATCTGAACGTTGTAGAGATTTAGCAGGTGTAAAACGAATGACAGCACGTGATGAAATAGAATTTCTGCTGGAACAGGGTATCTTGCGTCATTCATGATTCAGCCCTATACACATGGTTTCCAAGAAGACAAGATGCTGAAGAATGTGTGGAGTCTTTCAGAGCTTGAACACAATAACGAGACTAGATTAATATAGAGCTCCTATTTCATATGCTGCACAACCAAAAATTATTTTCGAAGCTCGATTTAGTCAGATATATAATACATATTATCAAATACCTATGGCTCAGGAAGACATTCCAAAGACAGCGGTGACTACGCCATTTAGACTCTACGAGTTCACCGTCATGCCTTTCGGGCTTCGTAACGCATCTCACGAGCAATTCGAACAACATCTGCGTGTAGTTTTCGAACGACTTCGGCAAACATCAAATAACAATGAATGTGATTTTTTTGTTTTATTCAACCTTTAATTATTTATTTATTGAATCACTTTGTATAAGTTAACAAGTTTTTTTTTTTTTTAATATTGTATTTATGAAGAACATTGAACCGCTTAAGCTACTTATAAAATATTGGTAACAAAACTATTGACAATTATAGAGATTGATATAAGTTCAATTTATGGAAAAGTGGTGTAATTTGTTAGCTGAGTGTTGGTAAGTCGTTCGGGTGAATCTTTTTTAACCGCCTTTGAATCACCATCCTGGTGAGTAACTCTGCGATTGTATTTGGGTGGGACAGAAGTCTGTCATTGTAACGGCTGCTGTGGAAGTTTATTTCCTGTAGGCATGCTGAGGTCGTTATGAAGCATAGAGTTCCTGACAAACCGAGGGGCATAGGTGATTGTTCTTAGCGCTTTGTTTTGAAGGACTTGAATTTTCCTGCGATTTGAAAGGCGAGATGTACCTCATAGCTGGATACCATATTTCCAGGAAGGAGCAACGATTTGCTAACAAGTTTCTTTGCTCCTTTCTAGATCAAAGTACTTTATTTTATTTTTAATTATAAAAATCCGATTATAATGTTAGGTTCTAATTTTGATTGTCACTCCTCTTATCACCCGATTAAAATGCTACGTGCGCCTTGCACTAAGCAAGTAACAAGATTGATCTGCCACGTCGACAAACTCATCTTAGCAGATCATTTTCACCAACACATTCCTAACCCAAGCCGGTCGCTTGACCAACACATCTCATCTTAGCCAATCACAATCAGCCACGTCGACATTGTAATGCTACTAAAATCAACAATCTAATGTTAAGCTACAATCACTCAACAATGTAGTGTTGACTAATGAGCACCATCATGTGCGAGTGGGATGACACATCCGACCCCTTGATTTAGGGACTGTATGGTTTTTCTTCAATACATTTTTTATAAACTAACTTAAATACGAAATATTCTAGGAAATGTAGGCAAACAGAAGAAGATACTTAAGATTTACATAATTCATTTACCGATTGTAAAATGGTGAATACAAAATTCTAAATACAAATACAAAATTTAAAAATACTCAAAGCGTATAATGAATGAAAGATAATTATTGATGATGTTAGTGTATTGGAGTAAAAAAACAATTGATATTGTATTAAGTAAAGAATGACCATTACATTTTTCACTCAAAAATGACTGCTTTATACCCTTTTAAGGGAATCTTGACAAAAGCGTTCATTCTATTTCAGATTGTCCTTGTGGACCACCCTCCCTTTAATGAGAACAGTTGTCTCCATGTCCTTTTCGACCGTTTGGTCTATGTAAAGCGGGGTGAGCTTGCTGCCCAGCCTTCTATTTGCCTTGACGAGAACTTTATCCCCCAAGCTAAATGATCGAATTCTTCTGTCTCTGCTATGCGTTTGCAATTCTTTTGCCTGAGCTCTCTATATCCTACCTGGGATATCATTTGATTCTATGCCCCTATTCTGGAAAATATCGATGGGTTTTGTATTCGTCACTGACTGGATAGCTCTATTGTATTCTATTGTTGCCAACAGGACAAGGTCAATGCCATCGTCAATATTTCTTCCCAATTTCAAGCATCTAGCTATTTCCCCTAGCGTATTGTGAAACCTTTCCACCTGACCATTTGAAACGCTATATAACGGTGGAACATTTACCACCTGTATGAAGTTTTTCACTAGAACGGAAATGACGTTGTGTAAATTCAAGGATTTTTCGTTGTCGCAATAAACAACCTTCGTATTTGTGAATAAATTTAGAATTTGGAGCAACTGTGGTTTTATGTTGACAATTGTTCGTGACACTACTCTTTGCGTTAGGGGGATTTTCAAATACTTGTCAATACATGTGAGAGTCAGTTGAATAAATATCGACATGTAGAATCTCACCCACATATGAAGGGATTGGGGTTTTTGAGATCTCATGTTGTTTTACATGCCTGTCATATTTGGATTATGCGCAAATACCGCAATTTTTTGCTATTTCCTGGGCTTTTTTCTCCATTTTTGAGAAAAAATATTCATAAAGAATTCTCTTTCGCAGCACGATGCGCCCGGTTATGTTCTGCGATTACTATTTCTCTTTGGTCATCCTCGTTGCAGACATCCTGAACAATTTTTTCATTACCACTGGACAAAGCTCAATAAGTCTGTGTTGTATAAATGCCAGAATAGGTAAACTGCATTTTATTGCATTTACAATCTCATTATTAATTACTTCTCGTAGTTGGCTGAGCAGCGTTGATCTATCGGGGTAGTTGTGTGTTTTGTCTGGATATCCTTTTTAATTATGATTTAATTACGGAAGCAGTTCACAGGTTTTTCAACTTTTTCGATTGTATAGGACAAATATTCTTCGCTATGAATTGTTGCGTTGCCATAGTTCATATCATCCTCCAGTGCATTTACTGGTTGTCTTGACAGGGCCTCTGCTACCATGTTTTCTTTCCCACGTTTATAAAATACCTTAGCATTGCGGTTGTCTATGAATGCCTTCCAGCGCTTCAACTTGGCGTTAGGAATTTATCTGACACCGCGAATGTGAGAGGCTGATGGTTAGTAAATATGTTTATGTTTCTTACGCCGTATAGATATTTCCTGAGGTTCTTTAAAGCCCAAACTATGGCTAACAACTTCCTTTCGTTTGTTGCGTAGTGTAGCTCCCTTTTTCTGAGTGCCCTGGAAATTATGATTATCGGTCCACCTTGTTGTGATAAGAGAGCTACTAACAACTCAGAGAAGCATCAGTTGTTAGGTCAAAGGGTTTCTTGAAGTCTGGATATCTTAATAACACATCCACTGAAACAAATACACTTTTTAGGGTCTCAATGCCTGAAATTGCCTTTCGAGTCGCGCTGATCAGCCCGTTTTGTCCTTTTAGAATGTCAGTTAACGGTTTCGCTATGCTGCAAATCCCTTTATAAGACATCTGTAATAGCTAGCCAAACCCAAAAATGATCAATCCGAACGGCAGCCTGCAGAATTCATACTTCCCATTATTTACCGCAGTTTTTTCTCTATCTTTCTTCGAGAGTTCAATTTGGTGAAACCCAGATTTCAAATCCAGAGTTTTAAAGTAGTTCGCCTCCCAGGTTAGATAGTATAATTTTTAACTTGGGTATTGGGTATATGTCGTCAATCGTTTTAGAATTCAGTTTCCTAAAATCAATTACAAGTCTTTTTTTTTTATTATCAAATTCATCCCAACCTTTCTTATCCATTACCCAGATTGGATTATTATTAGGTGATCTTGATGGCTATATTATTTGATTTTTTAAGAGATCTTTAATCTCGCTTTTGACAAAGTCCGCTACTCCCATTGGGTAGGGATACCATTTTGAATACACTGGCTCCCCGTCTTTCGTCCTAATAGTAGCCTTAATATTTGTATTATAGGGAAGTAATTTATTGGGGTCAGCAAAACCAATTTCACGCCCCTAACTGTTCGTTTGAAATTCTCCAATACCTCACCTGGTGCAGTTTCTAACTGTAGCCTCAGGAAGGTGACATCGTGACAATTTAAAAATTTTAGTTTTTCTCTTCCCGAATCATATGAGAGTAAGCCTTGTTTGAGGTCTATACCCGCATTAACTCTATGTATTAGATCGAGGCCAATTATACCATCGAACATTGAAACGTTTGGTAGAATAAATAAATCGGTATTAATACCGAAAATATTTATTTTACATTTGTTAAGCACCTTACTATTTCCATGAATGGATTTAACAAGGAATGGGTTTGATACTGGGGGGATTCCTCTCAGTTCCCCTAAGTGTTTAATATAATTTTTGGGTGCCCCCGTGTCCACAAGTAACTTTATATCCCTATTTGCTTCACCTCTGGTTCGAATAATCCATAATTCCGTGTTTATTGAATCTAGTAAACTTTTTCTTGCCTAATTGCGAGTAACCCTCTGCCTTCTGCAGAGAAGCCTGTTTCTGAGCTTTCATTTCTTCACTACGTGTTGCACAATGCATAGCAAAACTGTGCTCTCTATTTGCCTTAACCTCCTGCGCAAGCGCGAGTGCCGATGGAAGGCTACTAATCCTTTCTGAGAAAAGGATATCAAATAACGGTCTCTTAAGTCCTGATACAAACCCACGTAAAGCACTTTCCCTATATCTCTCGTTCAAAGGTACTGCCACAGTAGGGTCATAAGTCATTAATGTTTTATTTACAAGCGAGGCCAATTTCTTTTCAACCTCTCTAGCTTTTCTAGCTGTTTGTCTGATTTCTTGTCGCAACTTTCCTGTTGTTTCTTAAATGTGGCCGCCAATGCTGTCTCAACTATTGCAGTGATTATCCCCTTATCTATAATTTTACTGTATTCTTAATATCGTTGCTGCGACGACGTTGACGCTGGTGATGTGTTGATGATAATACTAGCGTTATTGCTGCGTCAACGCTGACGCCAGTGTTGTTGCCACTGCTGCCACTGTTGTTGATGATGATGATACTGGTGTTATTGCTGCGTCGACGCTGCCGCTGATGCTGCTGCTACTGCTGTCACCGCTGCTGTTGTCAATAGTGGTGCTGATGCGGCTTTTCTCCCGGTGTTCTCGCAGCCTATAGCAAAATCGCGCTATAGTGAATTTCTAAAGCTCTTTGCCTTCATGAACCTTTTCTTTAAAACTGGAGGGTCCCTGATGTTGGGAGTCGCAGTTATTTTCTTTAATGATGATTTAGATTTTTTTCTCTTTTTTTTTTCTTTTAAAGCTCTTTGGCTTATTAATTATATAAACTGGAGGGTCCCTGGTGTTTGGATTCGCAGTTTTTTTTATTTACTTAGTTATTTTAGTGAATTATCTCATTGGATAAAATTTTTTATTTATTTCATTTTATTAAGCAAAAAAATTGTTTCTTCTTCTTTCGTATTTTCGTAAATATTTTTAAAAGATGTCGTGAACGACTCGCTCTGTTTGCTTGTAGTAAATTAGCTGTTCTCGTAAACACAAGTGAATGAAACAAACGAAACAAACAAATAAAATCAGGCAAGTGTGAGTCGGACACACTGAGGGTTCCGTAGCATCGTAAGAGATTTTTTGCCGCAAAAATGAATTATGTAGTCAATAACTCAATGGTCGAGCAATTCCAACCACAATGAATATGCAATTATTATGAAATTGACAAAAAGCTTTTGCGAAATATTCATAAAGCCTAAAAGTATACTAAAACTGTGCGCAGTGCATATTGGAGCACACGTTTCTTGTATGGGGACCCCTTTCATTTTTTAACTTTATCTTAGTTTTAGTATTTGTTGCTATCATGAAAATAGAAATACACATTCTGTAAAAATTTCAACTGTCTAGGTTTTGTGGTTCATGAGATAGAGCGGAGTCGGACGGACGGCGGAAGCCTAGTAGTAGGGTCCCGTTAGCACCCTTTGGGTACGGAACCCTAAAAATGACAAAAATAAGCGAAAAAAGTAAATAATTAAATTAACCTCAGAAATTTGCTTAAGTAATTCAATATTTTTTTATTTCCTTTCCTTTATTACTTTCTGTGTTCACTTTAACCATTAATTCGGCGGTGCTGTCAATTCACAATAAATTCACAAGGTGCGTCCAATTCTCGAGTGTTGCTCTTGCATTTGGTCACCGCAATATTTAAAGTAGCAAGATCGAATCGAGTCAGAAACAATTCCTTCTGTTTGCTCTTCGTGGCCTCAACTGGAATCCTAATTCCCGGTTGCTATCTTACCCTGATAGACTCCTACTTATCAGTCTTCCGTCTTTGGCGCATCGTAGAATTGCTCTAGGGATTTCCTTTTCTCATAAGCTCTTAATCGGAAACATTGACTCTCCAGAGCTTTTAAATCTTTTGAACGTTTCTATCCCTAGTCGTCTTACGAGAAATTTTGTCCCTCAGTATTGAATGCACTACTAACTTTGCCCTTCATGCTCCTTTCAGAGTTATTATAATAAGTTCTATCATGTTCACTATCCTGAATTATCTCCGGATTCAATTAATGGAATCATTCTTCGTTGCCTACGGGATTCATGACCTCACTGGCTGGATGCACTGGATTTTGCTGATCAGCTGTACCATCCGTGTAGCTTATATGCCTCTGACCACACATGGCTGTGAGTAGGGGCATAGCTCGCTTGTGTTGCAAATAAACTTCCCCCATCGGGTCAGAGGCTGCTGTTTTATTTAATGTTTTATATTATGGTAATTTGTTTGATTTTAAATCTTTTGTTTTTAGTTTTAAGCTGACAGTTTTTTTTGTCATTGGATTAAATAAATAAATAAATAAAAAAAGAAAAATGAAGAGAAATGAGAAAAAGTTTGTTTGTTACGATAGTCGCACATTGTATAAGCAAGCCAGACACGACCATCAGACTACATAGAAGAATCGACGATAAGTCTGAAAACCGATTCTGATAATCTAAATCATGACTTAGCCAATCACAATCAGCCACGTCAACATTTTAGTGCTAGTAAAATCACCAATCTAGTGTTAAGCTACAATCACTCAACAATGTAATGTTAACTAATGAGCACCATCAAGTGCGAGTGGGATGTCACAGGTGCAGGCAGACCCTTTTGTGATAACTTATACAACACAAAGCCTAACAATAATGTTGATATCTTAAAATTATGGATTGATTGACTTACAAGTTCCCTTAGTGGTGAGCTGAAGAAACTTTACAGTGTTGCGTGGTCCTCTCAGGCAGGAAAGTCATTCCGACGTAGTAGCGTGTGGCTGCTTGTTTGTGAGAGTGTACGAGCTAGTGGTGTAGGATGTTGCAAGAGTTTGAGTTGGTATTTCTGCTTCAGTTGGGCCAGTTCAGTTTTAATTAGTGGGACGTTAAGGTCCCTAATTAACGCCAGCGTTTATGTGATGCTTGTTAGATGTGAAATTTTTGCATCTTACCACGAATAGCCTTTTGGTTAGATATGACTCTAGCAGTTTGTTGAGTTCTGTGGAAGCACATTTTTTATTATACTTTTCACGGGAGTAAATAGTATTATAAGTTTGTCATGAAGTGTAACACACAGAAGGAGACATCGTAGACCACATAAAGTATATATATTTGTGATCAGCTCGATGAGACGAGTTGATTAAGCCATGTCCGTCTGTCCGTCTGTATCAAAATTAGTCCCTCAGTTTTTGAGCTAGAGAGCTGAAATTTCGCACATACGTTTCTCTTTACCATACGCAGTTCATTTGTCGGAATCAGCCGAATCGGACTACTAGGGACCTCCCATACAAACACCACTTTAAATTTATGTTCTTATTGGAATTTTTTTTTTTTGACGTATTGAACTTAAATCTGAACACTATAAGTTTCTGATCTATATCCATCAACCATGTAAATTTCATGATCCTAGCATTACCAGGAGGGGTACCTCCCATACAAACCTCCACTTCAATTAATGTTCTTATTAGAAAAAGAAAACTGTGTTCTTTGTTGATACTCAAAATGTGTTCTTTGATGATACTCAAACTGTAACAGAGAGAATAAAGTGATGCTAAGAAAGGAGTGTTGGATGCAACCCGGAGGAGCGTGAAGAGGATTACATCTTTGGCATAGCCAATGATTGCCCTCTTTCCGGTTTTGTTAATGAGACCATCATGCCGTATTCGGTCGAAAGATTGAACAACGTCAATGAATATAGCTGAATAATATTCTTGGTGTTAACAAATAGTTCTGATTACAGTATTGACACGGTTTACTTGCTCGATTGTACTGTGTTTTCATCTAAAACCAAATTGATGTATGTGGATGATGTTGTTTGCGTTTATGTGTGGTGTGAGCTTCTTAATGAAAATTTTTTCAAATAATTTTGATAGCACTGGGAGTAAACTTATGGGCCAATATGAAGGCACCATTGATTTGTCTATACCCATTTTAGGGATCATAATTATTATGGACTTCTTCCATAGTGCTGGAAAGTAACCCACTTTCAGTATTGCATTGAAGACCATTGCAAGGAATGATATTGCACAGTATCAATAATCATCTTTGGGGTGATGAGGTCTTACCCAGGCGCTTTCTTTGGAATTAGCTCCTTATGAGTTGCCGTATGTATTAGTTTTAAGTACGCTGTTATTAGGAAACTGAGCACATGGCTGCTGGGGAAGCTGAAATCCGTTTCTAGGCAAGTTTGGTTGGTAGGCGGATTTAAGGTGGTTAGCAAAAGTGGAGGCAGTCAGCTGTAATTGGTGGATTCAAGCGGTCTTGTGCTATTCAAATTGGTACCCGTTGGTGAAAGGTTCTCAATGTAGTTCCTTTGGATTTTACGATTACATATGTGGGAGCTGACGTATTTTTAATGCCTGAGCCAATAAGTTTTCCATGAGGTAAGCATGAAAGAATGATCACTTATTGCGAAACGCTCCAGTAAGTGAAATGTGACTTGGAAATGGTCTGATGATAGCTCGGCATGGGTTTCTGTTGAAATCACACTACAAGAAATGTTGCGAGTAACTGTGAAGTCTATTATGTTGGGAATTTAACTTGGACCACATGGCCAATACGTAGGTCTGTTCGGAGAAGCAAAGTTGAGTTTGTTGCTTCGGTTTATTATTGTGTTGTAGAGCTGTTTTCCTTTAGGATTTGCAAGTCGGGAGCCCCAGTGGGGGTGCTTAGCATTAAAGTCATCTGCTGCAATAAATTTGGACCCTAGGGTGTCAGAGAACTGCTAGAAGCATGATATTTTATAGGTGGACAATAGACGGATGAAAGCGTCAAGTTTCAATGACAATCGATGTAGCCTGCATATAATTCTGCGATTATGATACCGACTTATAGTGTTTTATTCGCTTTCTGATGAGTATACCCGTTCCGCCATGTGCTTTGCCATCAGGGTGGTTTGTGGCATCGAAAGAGTAGCCTGGTATCTCAAATTTATATCTGTTTGTAAGGTGCGTTTCCAGGAGCAATAAAACATTCGTTTCTGTCTCGGATAGGTATTTTATGAACTTAAGCTTGTGTTTCGATACGCCATTTGCGTTCCAGAAGGTTATTTTAAACGAGGACATTTTAAGTACATTTTTTCAAGAGAGCTATGTGGTGTGGGTGGTGTTGTTTTTTGAGGTATAGAATGCTGTGTGAGCTCATTTTGAGATAGTTGAAGTGTCTTCTTGACAGTGTTAGTGATTTGATAGTCGCAACGCGGATGCGTATGTAGTGTTGGGAGTGGTGGTTTGCAATGTGCGTGGATCTTGTATCGTAGCTTGTGTGATAGGCTCGGACCGGCTATGGGCAGTTAATTTGCGCTGTTTCGTCCGGTTTTTCAGTTCCTTAAAAACTGGACAGCCTCTATAGTTTGCAGTGTGATTACCTCAGCAGTTACTGCATTTTTTTGACGTTGTGTCCGTTTTGCTTATAGTATAGCTTGAGGTCTCGTGGAGGTGATCACACGATACACAGACAAGAGGTAGTGTACAATACGATTTCGTGTGGCCGCATTCCTGACAGTTTGTGCACTGTGCAGGGTCTGTGCGCTTAGGAGGTTCCTCTACAGCGATTCTGTGGTGAAGCAAGCATTGCAGATTGTATATTGGGTGGATCTGGTTTCTTTTCTCAGGTTTGGTTGGTTGGTTTCCGTGGCTGACCCGTATAGTCCACTACGAGCCACAATTAGCGCTAGAGTGCCGTTTTAAAACCACTTCCTCGCCGAAATCCAACCTGTTGAAATTAGGTATTTTAATAAATCACCTGGACATGTGACTGAACAGTCCGAGAGGTTGTTGATGATGTATTTGCCCAGGAACTTATACCTAGTTTTTGCAAGGGCTGGGCATTGACTTAGAAAATGGGTGAGCGACTCCTCTTCCTCTTCGTTTTTGCAGCTTCTACAATGGCTTCTGAACGGAATACCCAGTCTCTCCGCGTGAGACGGTAACACACCAGTGACAAGTAAAAACCGCTGTTAGCTTTGCAGTATCCGAGCGTCTTCTATTGATGAGTCTAAGTTCCGCCTGACTATCAACGAAGATTGCTATCTCTCGATCTTCTGGTACGTTATTTCTTGCCAGCCGACATTCCCTTTCTAATGGCCAAAACTTCTGCCTGAAAGACTGTGGCCTCGTCTGGTAATCGGAAAGAGTAGTCGAAGCTTATTTGTGGTGAATGCACTACACCACATTCCAGCTTTGACCCATCCGTAAAGATTGAGATGTCATAATCAGTCTGTTTTCTTTCATTTCAATCGTGGTCGGAAATTTTACCTTGAAGTCGTTCTCAAAGCTATTATGAGCCACTATATAATCTGTTGTTCGTTTGAACATAGGAGTATTAATCACTTCTAGTATTTTAGTATGCACATATGGTCGTTGTGCCCAGCAGCCGGTTTCTTTTAGCCTTAACATGCTGCTGCAGTCAATGTTTTTGATGTGGAGGTCAATTGCAAGAAGATATTGCAGAACGTTCAGTGCTGCCAAGGGACACGTGCGCATGGCTCCTATGATTCCTACACATGCCGACCTCTGCACACCGCTTAGTTTGTGCACTACATAACTCTTTCCTAGAGTTGGCCATCAAATAATTGCACCGTATGTAAATATCGGGCGTTATCGCTGTGTACATCCATGCTTTTATGTTAGGACATAGGCCTTCTCTCTTGCCAAGTAATCTCTTGGAAGAGTAAAAGGCCACAGTGGCTTTCCTATCCCGTAACTCTATATTGGATTTCCAATTGAGTTTTGCGTCCAGCATAACTCCCAGGTACTTAATTAGAAAGTTGAAGCTGTTGTCCATTTAGAAGAGGAAGGACGAAAGCCGGTATTTTTGTCTTCATTGTAAAAGCACCAATTCTGTCTTGCTCGGGTTAACGTTTAGACTACATCCTGTGGCCCACTTCAACAGTTTCCCCAGAGCTCCCAGCGTGATGTTGCTTATCACACTAGGAAATATCCCTGATACAATGATCAAAACGTCGTCCGCATACGCGACTATCCTTGCCCCCGTCTCCTCTAATACATTGACGATATTGTCTATGACTAACAGCCACAGCAGTGGAGAGATTATCCCGCCCTGTGGTGTCCCTCTACTGACATATCTAGTTAAAGTCGAGTTTCCAAACTCTGATTGTACTGTTCTAGTTTTTAGCATATATACTATCCACGTCCCAAAGTCTTCTTCTACGCCAATCCTAGCTAGAGAATCCTGGATAGCACGTGTGCTAACATTGTTAAAAACACCCTCTATATCTAAGAAGGCTGCGAGAGAGTATTGTTTATAGTAGAACGCCCTCTCTGCCGTACGGACTACCTCTTGCAGAGCCGTTTCCGTGGATCTTCCCTTGAGGTACGCGTGTTGGCAAGTCGAGATGGGAAATTTATCAATAATGGATCGAAGATGGAGCTCCAATACGCTTTCCATAGTCTTCAAGAGGAACGATGTTAAGCTGATTGGCCTGAAATCTTTTGCGGACTCATGACCAATCTACCCAGCCTTTGGTATGAAGACTACCTTGACTCTTCTCCAACTCATTGGTATATGGTTTAAACGGATGCATGCTCTAAAAATCAACCTTAGCCGAGGGACTACCTTGTCCCGTAGCTTCTGTAGCATTATCGGAAATATTCCATCAATGCCAGGCCCCTTATAGGGCGAAAACGTATTGATTGAGTGCGTGATCTTGTGGTCTGTAAAGATCGAATCAATGTCTTGTAAAGATTGCCGTAACCGTACGGGTACTTCCGAATCGAAAGTCACATCTTTACAGTCAGGGAAGTGTGTTTTAAGTAGGAGGTCAAGTGTCTCAGCAGATGATTCTGTCCATGTTCCATCTTCCTTTTTCAGGAAAGAAGGACAAAACCTTACCTAGTCTTGCTGAGACAGAAGTAGACTCTATCGACGCACAAAATTCTTTCCAGCCATTATTTTTTGTAAGTCTTGAGACAGTCTTTGTATACTTGCCAGTTGTTATCCCTGTAAGACTGGTTAAAGAGCTTTCTCGATTTCTCTCTGAACTTCGAGAGTTCTTCGTTCCACTACTGTGGGAAACTTTTATGGCTCCTTCTAATAGGGCAGGATATCTTGTACGCTTTGCTGAAAGCTTC
>JBAMAV010000518.1:0-23098 GCA_037043315.1 Amiota communis
AGAGTTCTTGTTTTGCGTCCACTGGTGTGTTCTGAACAGCTGTTTTTTGTTTTGTTTATACACACACGTACAATTTTGCGCGCACGTTGGTAAAATTAAAACTGAAAATTAAATGTGTTTTTCGTACATGATTTAGAAAATTTTGCGGTGTATACACATAGTTCTTGCAGCTGCCTTTTTCATTCATTTTATTAAAATTATAAAAAAAATTAACAGTTTGCATTTTACCTAAAAGTGTTTTGTGCCATCATAAGCTGTTTAATAATGCCCATGACCGAAAATTAAAAAAATTGGCAGCGCTACTGTACACTGACCAGCCTTAAAGATAGGTTCATGTTGGGGTCATCGAGAACACAACCCGAACCCAGAGATCTGACTGTTTCAACAAATCCTCACTTTGATCATCATTCCTGTTATTGTTGTCGTCAGAACACAGAGTTCAGCTTGTGTTTTCCGGAACCTAATTTTTTACTATTGTGTAAAGGTAGTGTGCACTGTCCAAATTTCAATTCGATTAGTCAAAAAACAAAAAAGTTTTTCAAATAAAACATTAATATAAATTTAGGTTTGTATTGGTGGTACCCCTCCTAGTGGAGAGTAAGGTGAAAAGATAACTTAATGCAAAATTTCGAAACATTGTTATAATGTTGATAATTTTTTTAAATCCTGCCTTCAGTTAACTAAAGTTAATCAAAAGTTATCTCAGATCAGATAATTTAGCTATTCTCAACATGACATACTCGTATATATTGATATTGACAGTTGTATAAAAGATTTTGCTATAATAAAAACATGAAAAGTATATTTTTAATTAATTAAAAACCAGAAAGAAGGCTGTCATTGGCTATGCCAAAGATGTAATACTCTTCACGCTCCTCCGAGTTGCATCCAACCTTCCTTTCTTAGCATCACATCAACTTGTAAGTTTCTCATTAAATTTGGGTTTGTTACACCTCCTGGTAACCGCTAGGATCATGAAATTTACATGGTTGATGAATATGGATCAGAAACTTATGGTGTCCAAATTTCAGTCCGATACGTTAAAAAACAAAAAACTTTTTCTAATAAGAACATTAATTTAAATGGGACCTAGTGATCCGATTCGGATGATTCCGACAAATGTGCTGCGTATGGTAAAAAGAAACCTGTGCAAAATTTCAGCTCTCTAGCTCAAAAACTGAGGGACTAGTTTGCATTCATACAGACTGACAGACGGACATGGCTAAATCAACTCGTCTCATCGAGCTGATCACAAATATATATACTTTATGTGGTCTGCGATGTCTCCTTCTGTGTGTTACAAACTTCATGACAAACTTATAAAGCTATTCACTTCTGTAAAGAGTATAAATATAAAGCTGCTTTTTTTATATTTTACTAATTTCCGGTCGGCCACAGGTAACGAAATCGTACGCGACGCCACTGGGCGTATAACCTTGGCTTGTATAGTAAACTAATCTCAGAACTGCATTATAGACCTACATAAGAAAATTTATAGAGAGCGATGATATGTACTATGAATCAGTGATGCCATTTTAGCCCTTTTTACGGACAGCTCTGTGTCGATCCAAAAGACAACAATGAGGTTACTGCAAATATTGTAAGTACCGCAGATGAATATGATTATGACCTGAAATATTTTTAAGTTAAACATTAGAAAATAATCTGTCCTGTTTTTGTGATAAGTCACTGGTCACTGCTATGAATGCCCTTGTATAAATTATAGATTGCTAAATCTTGGGCAAAACTAAACGATAACAGAAACTTAAAGAGGCACCGTAGTGAATTTACTGCAGTTACTGAATGGCAAATGCTTACCTATTACATATAAAGTACGCCTTGGCAAAGTAATGCCTTAATTAGTGATTTAGAGAGATATTACTAAAGCCACGAATTAACGAAAACGCAGGAGGTATACAATGCTATTAGCTAGCTTACTTTATGGCGAATAGAGAAACAAACATGTATAGTCCATACATTAGTTTCAATACGTTTATGGTTTTATCTATAGTCAGCGAAAGAATTTTTATTCGGTTTGAAGAAAAGTGCATTTCAAGTTGTCTGCCGCAACTAAATTGGCTCATTAGCCAAACAAAGACCAAACAACAATGGCTAAAATAGTCAAAGTTAAAATTGAATTGCAAAATGACGGAACATAGCAAACTTAATACTGAATATCCTTAATAGAAAACACTTTTTGTAGCAATTAATGTGTAACGTCAACAGGATGCCAATACGGAATAATAATAATAGTTATAATGAGAAAGTCACGACGAGTGAACCCAAAAACTTTTTGCATAAAATTGCCTTTTGAAAGCTTTAAAAAATACTTCAAGTCCTATTTAATAGTGTGTGCCAGTATGAGGAAATGGTATTGTATTTTGATTGTCTTTATGCCATAAATTTCGGCCAAAACCGGGCAACCACAAAGTAAACTTTAAACGCAACATGTTCAGCTGAGCCAAATCGTTGCATAGTCAGTATGCAAACATCACTTCGGCATGAAAACTTGTGGTGCCAATTGGCAACGCTTAATCGGGTATTTATATGCGAAAATAAAATAATACCAGTAATGAGTTAATGTTTCTGGAAAATAATATTTACATTAAGATGATTTATAATCAATTTAGCCACAATTCGAATGAAACTTATACTTTCACAGCGCATTAGTATGAATTGCCTTACTCTTGTTTGTAAAGCAAAGAACTATGTATCAATTTTGATTTGGTCAGCATCACGAACGGATTAACTTGTTTAATGTTAATTTATATTCATACAGATAGATTATTCGTTGCAGCTACCGCAATCTAAAAATCATACCGTGCTATTTATTTTTATTTATATTGCACTGAAAATTCAATCCTTTAAATGCTTTTTTATAATTCGGACATCGATCAAACCGCTGTGAACCTATGGAGGGTTTGAAATTATAGATAATTTAAATAAAAATTATCAAAATCATAATTTTAAAAATTTAGCAATCGTCGCGTTTTTTGGGTTTCGAACTGAACCGAACCGTCTTTATTTAAAAATGAAAGAACCGAAACGAAAACCACTCCAAAAAATGGGTGCTAAAAATGCAATTCGTATGATAAATCTACAAAGATTTATTTTATTTTTCTTAGGGGAAAATTTAGATGAAGACCTTTTAGAAGACATTTTTTTTTAAAATGTCAATACTGAATAATAGAAAAAAATTTCTATAAGAAATTATTGCAAAGCAATTAAACAATGTCTTTCATAAGAAAATGATTCTTTAAATAATAATTTTCATAAAAGAAAAGTTTTAATGTATAAAACAGACAATTAGTGAACCGGTTCTTGAACCGGTTCAAGTTTCCTCAGTAATTCGAACCACTGAATTGGACCATACCGATTTTTGAAGTTGTTTACATATAAGCATTGTAGTGTATCTATACCTCGGATAGACTCAAATTAAGGTGTTTTCTTGCAATTTGCAATAAACTTAATTAACTGTAGAGGAATTGTGAAATAAAATGCAATTACGTAAGGCCAACTATTGTGCTTGCTTTTTCAAAAAGCGTGTTCTTTTCATTGACACTCAATGACGATGGCAACAAATATTTAGAAACTTGTGTTTCAGTTTCAGAGCATGCAAGTAATAAAGTTATAAACACTTAGTTGCATTTGCGAAATTTAGGCAGTAGATAGCAATCGACAAATACCCGAGCTAAAAGTGCTGCCTGAAACGTCAACTTGTATGTACTTTTATTAAAACTGCAACGATTTAAGTCCTAATTCAACGTGAATATAAGCAAAATTAAGTAAAAAGCAGACGCATTTTTCACCAAAAAGAAGATGTCGCTTCTTTATTTCTTGCCTTTATATTTTATGCGACATCGAACATTTTTAAACTAATTTTCCAACTGGGATCTTTTCCGAATTTAATGTTTCACATTAACTATTCTTGTCCTTTGGCTGTAAATTATAGTCGTATTTTAGAGTTTTTATTTGAGATGAAATAAAACGGCGAAGCTCTTGTCAGTATATTTTGCCATTTCGCAAGTCTCTTGACGTGAATGTCAGCCAAGTTAAAATATCATTTATTAGGGTGGAACGTGTTATATTGTACTTACTAATGCCAAACTAGTCAAAACAGCACTTCTCAAATGCAACTAAATATTGTCCCAAAGCGAACATTTCCACGCTGCCACATTCTTGTGAACGCGGTGTGTTGCGTTTATTTTTTGTATATCTGTGTGTACAATATTTGTATTCAACTAGAACAAATGAGTAGAGCACGTTTATTTAATGTATCGGAAACTGGTAACGTACAAAGCAAAACCAAATAAATTGAAAATACCATTCCTTCAGATACTCGTATAAATACATTTCAAGCCTTATTTAAGTAATAAAGTGTTAAAAGTTTTACAGAACTGTGCAAAACACAGAAAAATGTAATGAACTATAACTACCTACTAGTAAATACTAGTATAAAATGTATTATATTGAGTAGATTCTAGTAAATACCACAGATTCAAAAACGAAAAAAACAAATGCAATAAATCAGTATTTTGGTATTTGAACCCTACTTCCACAACCGTTGGGCAAATAAATTCTAGTTTTTTTTAGGTCAGTATAAATAACATCGCACCGCTCACATTTTAAAATTCATTGCCAAGATGTTTTCAACCGAATTACTGAGGTTATGCAAATTCTATTATATACATATATATAAAGGTACGACTTTTTCTGTCTCTGCACGCTAATCTCAGAAACGGCTTAACCTATTTGAATGCGGTATTGTAGCAAGTTCCGTGTAACATTTATAATATAATTGACCCGCTAAATCAAAAGATATTCATATTCTTAATTCTGTTGCCGTCTGATTTTCATTGTCATGTGGAACTTATGAATGCATGATGCTCGAAATTTGGATTTTGTTATTCTTGTTGGCGCCGAACTGTTAAAAGAATAGAGCTCTAATTTTACTTATTTACTAATCTTTGAATTCTTTTAATTTTTCCTTATCTTCATCTCTTATTCGGGTTGATTGTTGTATCAAGTACAGTATTACATAAAAATAAACCCGCAAATTAATTGGAAAGCTTGTATATTTCATCTCTTTAATAACAAATTAATCTCATAAAAATTGTAAACACATGCTTTAGATTATTTCTTTTAAATTTAAGACAAAAAAATACATATTCAAATATGCAATTGCTTTAAAATTTCAACATAATCACGTTTCAATTGTAAGCGAAAAAATATTTGTAAGCCACTGTGTATACATTTTTATAATAGTGAGAGCAACATAGAATGCTTTCTCCGCTTAGCATTCACGAGCAAACTATTTTTTTCTGAGGCGTAGAGAGTTTAAAAGAAATGAAAAATATAAAATATTTCGCTCGCAACCATGTTATCTCATTTTGACTTTTAATTTTTTTGTATTGTTATGATCTATCTGATATTTCTGAATCGACAATTTCTTGTATTTAGCACTAAAAGCATTCAATAAAACTAAACTAATATTTATTTATAGGTATTAAATGCGAAACTTCGATTCCGAATCCAAAGATTCGTGCATCACTAATACTCACAAAAGAAAATTGACCAAACGCAAATTTAATTTAATGAGGATTTTCTACAAAATTAAATTTTTCGTAAAAACACGTGGTGATTAATGATGATGAGTGCCTGTGAAAACAGTTCTGAGTTTCTTTACAGTTACCTCGTTTACATGATGCTCAATTCGTTTGCACGTAATTCGATATAACGTAAACCGTATTTCACTTTTTAGAGTCGAATTTCACACATGAACCGATTTGATGAAATTCGCATATGAGTTTCGAATTCAGTTTTGTAAATCAATTTCAAATGACATGTAGACACTTATAACTTTCAGTTTGTTTTGAATTAAAGAATGTTGTTTCATAAGAAAGAAGAACTTTTTTGCTTTATTTTAATTTTTTTTAATAATGTGTGATTTATATACTGAAAAATCATTGTAGAACGTAATTAAAAATCAAGATAAGTATTTTACACTTACATATTACTTTATTCAATGTAATTTTAAAAACTAAGGTATTCTGTTGAGAAAACCACATTATATTTTATGCATTTGGCTACTCTGACATAATGAAAACAAACCAAAATCGATTTAATCAAACTGATGTCGAATGCCTCAAACATGAACACAAAATTCGATATTCGTTATAACAACCTCGCATAAGCGATATGAGAGTCATATAAACGAGGTAAATATAGCACTTCAAAATTATATAAAGGTAGTGAAGCAGAAATTATATGATACAAATTTCTCTAAAACTCATATGATTTCTTCGAGTTGCTGGCAAATAGCAGCGAGTGGAAAGTAGAAGCTGATGCATTCATGCGCAGAGTAGAATTTCCCTCATTATATTGGCGCTATTGATAGGAAGCATATAAACATCACAAAGCCCCCATGATCTGGCTCTTTATATTTTAATTATAGGAAACATCAATGGACATTGTAAAAGCAAATTACGAGTTCGTCATGGCGAATGTTGGTTCTAATAGTAGGGCATCTGATGCCGGTTTTTCAATGAGATAATATTTTGTAATAAACTGACAAATGGTGAATTGAATATTCCTGATCTGAAGACGTTACCATGTTTTTCATCAAAAATGTCCTTTGTTTTTATTGGGGATGACGCTTTCCCCTCAATAGAAAATCTGATGAAGCCATACAGTCACACTACGATGATCGATATCGATTGTCCCTAGCTAGGAGAATAGTAGAGAATGCTTTGGCATTTTGGCATGGAGACTTAGGGTTTTACTGAAAACAATAAATTTATCCCCTAAAAAATATTTGAATGGTTCTGTAGATATTGATGATATTAACACAACTGCAATTCAATATGCAGTTTGGCATGTTGCAAATGACATTTTAAAAAGGATGCATCAACAACATCAGAAACTCGATTACTCATGTAAAGAAGTGCGAAATAAATTTTGTGAGTATTTTAATACTGTAGGCAGGATAAAATGTACCATAAAAATGCAAACGAAACGAAATATGTTCTTATTCTTCTTATTATACATTATACAATATATGTATATAAAAATGATTGCTGTTCGTGTGTTTTCAATGGACTCGCAAACCGCTGAATCAATATTGGATATTATTTTTGCGTTCGTATTGTTGATGTCCGCGTCACGTTTTAGGCTATAAAAATTACATCACATAGAATTGCTGTTTATTTGTTATCATTTTGCGAAATGCCTTTTTATTTGTCGTTCCTTAAATACAATATGATACCACTTACAATACAACTGTTTTATCGTCACTATCTTCTTCCACTATCGCCAATCACTTCCACTTTTACCAACCACTTCGTGGGTCATGACGTGACATTATTCCCCCTTCAGTGACACCGTCACGAATTGATGTTTCCGAAGCGCACGGGAAACTGTTTCTCGTACGTCTTTGCAACGCTTGTCTGACGTTGCTCCAAATCCAAATACTGATCTTCTTTGACAAAAAATTCTGGCTTGAGGCGATCAACCGACGCAGCTATTTCTGTATTGTTGATCTGTATT
Organism: Amiota communis; assembly: GCA_037043315.1. Taxonomy (NCBI): domain Eukaryota; kingdom Metazoa; phylum Arthropoda; class Insecta; order Diptera; family Drosophilidae; genus Amiota; species Amiota communis. The sequence goes on from JBAMAV010000518.1 coordinate 7,546, forward strand.
ACGTTAACGTGGTCAGCTTGATGACTTCGTAGGGACCGGTATACGGAGGTTCAAGAGGTTGTTTGACAGCATCAGTGCGCAAGAAAACGTGAGAATTTCGAAGAATTCGTTGCCGGCGTTTAACCATCCCGTTTGATTGTGGATTATAGCTAGTAGTATGTACGTGCTTGCTACCGAGAAGGTGAGCCAGTTCCTAGAAGATTGCGGATTCAAACTGAGAATCTTGATCGCTTGTTATGGTTTTTGGACTCCCGAAATGTGAGACCCAGTGAGTCCAGAATGCTGTAACTACAGACTCGGCAGTGATATTGGTAAGCGGTATAACCTCAGGCTATCGTGAAAAACGGTCAATTATTGTCAGGCAATACCGAAGGCTTTGATGTAATGGCATCACTATGATGTCAGATTGACGTGATCGAATCTGCGGCTTGGAACTTGTATTTTCTCTGGTTGAAGATGATTATGTTGTGAACTTTCGAGCGCTGTCAAGGGAGACAGTTCTTACACCAACTGATGACGTTTTTGTTCATTAAAGGCCAGACAAACTTCTGACTGACCTGCTTCACCGTTGTTCAGCCACTTGGATGCGAAAGGTTGTGGAAAAAATGGAAAATCTTATTACGTAAAGCATCAGACACGTACGGCGTAGCCGTCCAGTCGATATGCCACAGTAGAGCGACGTACTGTCGTCATAGCGAACTCTCTGCAGTTTGAGTGACGTTTTCCCCTGGAGGAGATCTTGTAAGTCAAGGTCCTTACTCTGAAAAATTTGATTGTGAGTTGTTGTTCTCGTTCGTACGTGCAGTAACTTTTCTTGGCAGTGTTTTATTTTTTGGGGAAAAATCTCAGCACTTGCCACATACACTTCGTTCGTTGCTCCAAAACTGCTCCGATAGCCAGGTCTGATGCGTCACAAACCAGTTACAGTTCTGCATTTGGCGATGGAAAAACAAGAAGGGCAGCATAAGCAACACTATTTTTGAGATCTTCAAAAACATCATATCATCATTAATAATTCTTACAGTGGAATAGTGGGACAAACATCTGCGGTAATAATTGATCATGCCGAGAAATCGGCGAGTGTAATTACGGATGGCGTCTATGCGGTTGGTCGGTGGCTTGATGCCATGTTCGTTAATAGTGAAACCTAAAAGAGTAACTTCCGATTTTATAAGTTGGCACTCACTTACTTTAATACTGAGGCCATGCACCCGCAGTAACTGTAGAACCGTCGAATATGGTCATCATGTTCTCCGATACACGAATTCCAGTCCCAGGAAAATATTGTCCATAAATGTCGCGTTCTGCCATAGGAATTTAATAGTAGGCTTTTACTAGGTCAAGTATTGTCAAAACATTCTTTCCATGTAGCTGCTCGATGAAATCATGAATGTGAGCGAAAGGGTAGCGGTCCGATACCGTGATCGCGTTGTGTTTACGGTAATCGCCACACGCTCAACAACCTCCGTCCTTTTTGGTAACCATGTGAAGAGGACTTGCCCACGGTCTTTTTGACGGCCGACTTATCCTTGTTCTATCAGGAAGCTGACACCCGCAAGTTTTTGACCAGCTAAACCAGCAACGGGCGTTCCCTTCGTCTCGATGTAATGGCGAACTTATTGCTGGCTAGTCGTCTTACACGAAGGCTATGTTACGTCCACAAATTCGGCCAAGAGATCATAAAATTTAGAAGAACCTAAACCGTTTTTTTTTTTTTTTTTTATTCGCCATGGAGGTGTAAATCTTCTAAAGATGCTAGCAGACCGACCTACTAGCATGCACGATTTACCGGACAAACAGTCTCATGTGATGCTTACGTACTAAAACCACCCCCGGCCTACGCTGGCTCTTTCTTCAACCCTGGCGGGACTGCCAATAGAGGCATTACTTCGCCAGGGAGAGCTAGGTTAGACCACTCTTCTATTTATTTCTTCATCTCTGCGGACCTGTTGCATTATAGCAACGATTATGCTGCAAGCTTTGTTCCAGGAGTCTTCATCCTTTAGCATAAAGTTAATCACGCCATTTGGTGTAAGGTTCTCACCTACCTCTGACGTGATTAACTCTCTAAGATGCACAAATCGGGTACACTCCATGAGAACATGGCGAGCATTTTCCGGCTGGTTTGTGCAGTACAGGCAATGCGGGTCATCTGCATGTTTAAATCTGTGCAGGTACTCCCGAAAACAGCCATGCCCTGTGAGGAACTGCGTGAGGTGGTAATTCAGAGTTCCATGTTTTCGGGCCACCCAGACTCTGATGTTGGGTATTAATTCAAACGTCCAACGACCCTTGGTTGAGCTTTGCCAACGCTCTGTCACTCTGATCATGTGTGGCAGACTCTGCCCGTCTCGAAGCATATATCGCCGCCAACTCATTAATGTCCATGTCCACCGGTTTACAGTTTGCAATGACGCTTATTGCGTCATTTGAAACCGTTCGGAACACGCAACATACCCTTATTGAGTTTAGTCGATACACGGAAGCAGCTCCTTTAATGTATGATTTATGTTTCGTTGCACAGGACCACACTGGTGCAGCGTATCGGATGGTCAATTTGCTGACTGCCGCAAGCAGCTCACGCACTGGTTGTCTGGGCCCTCCAACGTTCGGCATAAGCCTTGCTAGGGCTGCGTAGGTCTTTGACGCTTTCTCGCTTGAGAATTTGAGGTGATCCCTGAAGTTGAGACGACAATCCAGTAGGACCCCTAAATACCTAATGAAAGGTGCGGACGTTATGTCTTGTGCCCCGACTCGTATGCTTAGGGTTTCAAGTTTCTTCCTGCTGCTGATTAAAACTAGCTCAGTTTTATGGTCCGCTAACTCTAGACCAGTCTGCCAGAGCCAATTTTTGATATTTACCACGGATGAGTTGCATTTCTCCTGGAGTTCCGGGAGCGTCTTTGCCACTGCGACTACTGCAATGTCATCTGCGTAGCCAATTATCTCTACTTCATCTGGTAGAGACACGCTAAACACTCCGTCGTACATCGCATTCCATAAAATTGGACCGAGCACAGATCCCTGCGGTACACCAGCAGTAGTGTTGTACCTTTGTGGGCCGTTTTCTGTGTCATAAAGAAGCGTTCGATTGCTCAAGTATGACATCACCATTCTAAGAAGGTACTTTGGTACACGGAAATTCTCCAAGGAGCGTACTATATTGTACCATCTTGCCGAGTTGAACGCATTTCTTAATATCCAGGGTAACTACAGCGCAATACTGTTTTGTGCCCCAGAGCCATCGTTCACCAGCGATTGCATTCAGAGCGATATCACGGACTCTGCTTACTGCATCGATGGTACTCCTGTCTTTCCTGAAACCATACTGGTTTTTGTGTAGTCCATTCGGACCCTCTGTGACCAATTCGAGGCGCCGACATATGATACGCTCCAGTATCTTACCCATTGTGTCCAGCATACACAACGGCCTATATGATGATGGCTGATCCGGCGGCTTGTTACCTTTCGGTATCAGCACCAATCTCTGCCGCTTCCAGCAAGAGGGAAAAATAACCTCTTCCAGACATGTATTCAACACTCTAAGGAAGACGTCTGTATTCCTCTGTATTGCATGTTTTAGGACACTGTTGGGGATTCCATCCAAGCCAGGGGTCTTCTTGCTGCCTGTTTTTTTGGAGTTGTCCAGAAGCTCATCTGCCGTAATTGTGGGAATGGGCTCCAAGACAGCTTCCTTTGTCCAATGTGTGCGCTCATGTTGCGGGAAGAGGTTTCGCACAATATCTAACATAACCGCTGCACCGATCGGCGCTGGGCCGGCGACTCCTCCCAGGCGTCGTTTGACAAGTTTGTAAGCTCCTCCCCAAGGGTTATTGTTGAGGTCTTCACATAGGTCCTGAAAATGTATGCTTTTACTCCTTTGGATGGATTTCCGCAACTCAGCACGTTTCGCCTTGTATTCGGCCTGCCGACGTTCAAAATTTTCTGATCCCCTTGCTCTTTGTGCTTGCCTTCTACATCTGATGCACTCCCTTCTTAGCTGCGCTATCTCAGCATTCCACCAATAATTTGGTGTATGCCGATTATTTCTTCCTTTTCTGGGCATTGAGGCATCGCATGCATCTGTAACAGCTTTCATTAGGCCCTTAACTTGTTGCTGTGCAGATCCCTGCAAGTTAACTCCTTCCAGCATGTAGTCTAGCAAGTATATGTCTAGCATGCCTACTTTCCATCCGTTCTTTTGAGCTTTCGCGCTTGGTCTACAGCTACGGCGAGGACATGCATTCGTGGTGTTTATTTCGATTGCATTGTGATCGCTGAGTGTGAGGACATCTAGTACTTCCCATTTTGAGAGGTGGGCAAGAGACCTACTGGCAAAACTAATGTCAATGAATGACTCTCCGCGGCTATTCTGGAAAGTCACCTTGTTACCCGTATTGAGGAGAGTGATGTCTAAGGCGGCAAATGCCTCCAAGATAGCCGAACCTCTAGCATTAGTTTTGGTGCTTCCCCATTCAATAGCCCAAGCGTTGAAGTCCCCAGCAATTAGAAGAGGAGATTTTCCGCGAGCATTGTATACAAGAACGTCGAGGAACTCATTGAAAGTTGCTAGGTCGTCACTTGGTGGTGCGTAGCAACTAAAGATGTGGATCCCCTTAACTCTGGCATAAGCAAATCCCTTGTTGGTCGATGGGCCACTGGATTCTATTGGGAGTTGGCCACAGGCCCAGATTGCGGCCCCTCCCGTCTGATCAGTTACCCACGTGTTATTCGCCTGGGGTACACGGTAAGGTTCACATACGACTGCAACATCAATGCGCCTTTCAGTAATGGTCTGATACAATAGATCCTGGGCGGCCCTGCAGTGATTAAGGTTGATTTGGATCACCTTAACCATTTTTGCTTAGCTGCAACATCGCTCTTTTATACATAGGACACTGGAAACAGCCTGTATTGCCTTGTAGTTGCACCCCCGCTTCCAGAACCTAAACCGTGGAAGCGGCCATCTGTTTCGCCTGAGCAAGGCATGCAGGTGTCGTAAGGCCAGTTACTGAGTCGTTGGTTTTTCAGATCATTAGGCAACTGACCTTGCGTAACACCATATCAAAAATTATGATGCAAGACATAAAATCAGAAGCATTTTTCATAAAGAGCGGCGTGCGTCAGGGCGATAGACTCTCTTCAACAATTTTTAATTTATTGCTGTGCTGCGCAATAGATAAAGTGTGCGACGCCAAATGAACTGGACATACATTAAACAGAACCATACAATTATATGCATACGCGGACGACAATGCAATAGTAAGTAGAAATAAAAACGAACTTTTAACCACTTTCTCTGATATTGAAACGGCAGCAGAAAAAATTGGACGAAAAATCAACGAAGAAAAGACCAAATATATGCTCATGTCCAGAGCGAAAACCATACAAACATTAAAAACAATTAAGCTTGAAAAATATGAATTTGAAGTAGTAAGCACATTCACATATCTTGGCTACAAACTGACAGCAGACAACTCAATGAGCGTAACAATTGACGAAAGAATACAAGCAGTACTGTCTTTCGCATCACTTATAAAATCAAATCAAAACTGCTTAACAGATCCTGCAAACTAACACTGTATAGGACAGTGGTGCGACCAGTCTTGTGCTATGGAACTGAAACTTGGACTGTGAGCGAAAAAGACAAAACAAAATTGCTGATTTTCGAAAGAAAAATTCTCCGAAAAATCTTTTTTCAAAAGTATTTCAATTGCTACTAGCGGAAAAAAAAGTAACGTAATATAAAAATGCCACCAAAAAAGCATCAACTGGCCGAAAAACATCAAAAACTAGGCAATGAAATCAGCATATTGGTGGATACAATTTTTCATATAACGCTTAGGGGGAAACTGCGTAACTGCATAAATCGCTCACGAAACTGTGTCCCAGTTATATAGCGAATGGAATATTAAAATATGTTTATTCCCGTGAAATATTAATAAAAAACGCTGACTACAATCACGCACTGACAAGCACTAAGACGGGGGCGTAGCATGGCACGCCGGGATTGATAGTATTATTATATAAATTAAAACTTGTTGTTTTAGATAACGTCGGGGTCACCACTTTGGCGAAATGCCTTTTTATTTGTCGTTCATTAAATGCAATATGACACTAATGAAAATACAATTGTTTTATCATTGCTTGCTTCTTTCACTATCGCCAACCACTTCCATTATTGCCAACCACTTCGTCTTCTTCGTTATCGATACTCATCAATCGCTACAGGGATGATACGCAACTCATTTCGGTCAGGCGTCGGTCATGACGCCACAATATTGTAGTTAATTCGACTACTTAAAATTAATTTATATCCGATACGATTTAATAGAAAGTATATTCATTTAATTCAACTTAAATGACAAGGATTATTAATAATAAAACTTAAGACACATTTTCATTAGGTTATTTCATTTTGCTTCTTTCTTCTTCTTCCTTCTTATGTTGCCAACTCAACCATCATAATAATTTTCTTTGGTTTTCTTAACATGTTTTTGTTTCACCAGTGTTGGTATTAGTGTGACCAGACCGCCACATTCACTGCTGATGGTGTCCACGGTACTTGGCGTTTATCATTTTTTTTCGATGATTTCAAAAATTCTTTAAAGGGTGTCTACATTTGCGATGCTTCTGATATGCATCGTTTGTAGTAGTTTACCACACCTAGAAATCTTCTCAGCTTCTGAATCGTTTCCGGTTTCGGATTATCAACAATAGCTTCTCCTTGCCTTGTGGTGGGCGATAACCTTCATCGTTAATAATGAATCTCTGATATTCACATTAAGCAAAAGTACATTTATTCACATTGAAACTAAATAACAAATCTACACTGAGAATAATTACAAGATATTTTCGAAATTCCTCACTGATGGCAACAAAAATTATTATACGTACCAGCATAAGAGCAGTAAAGAGTTGTTAGTGGTTATAAAAGGCATTGAAGCTGGAGTTGACACTAAAGAAATAAAAAGTGGGCTTGAAGAAAAAGGGCTCCCAACCAAGGTTGTGATCAACATCATGAATAGAAGCAAAATCCCGCAGTCCATGTTTAAGGTCGAACTTTCTCATGATAATAAACCTAAGGGAAAAGGTTTCTGGGTAAACGAGCCCCGGGCTTAGTGTTCAAAACCGTCCATATGTGGTGAAGAGCCATATCCTGCTAGAAGTGTCCCTGCTGTTAACGGAATATGGCGGATCTAGAGAGGTAAACTCGGTAAAACCCGCAATCCCGGGTGTATAACAACCGGATGAATGGCACTGCGTGATTGTGTCTGATTACGGTGGACTCCGGATACCTGACCACCTCCGGTTTAAACTTTTGCTTTGCCGGGATACATACAAGGACCTACTCTCCCCTACACTCGTGGGACCAAACATGGATAACAACAAACTAAATAAATTACAAATAAACAACAAAACAAAGGAGGACGAAATGGAGCTCTGGATGAGCTCCGAAGACGAGTTACTGGCCTCAAGCGTTCACAACAGCAGCAACAAATACGTCGGTGGCTATTGGAAATAGCACCAAACCGACAGCATCAGCTAAAACGGTGAAGGATAGTGCCAGCCATAGCGCACCTAAGCCAAAGAAAGGCAAGTCGGAAGCGATGGTCAGGAAGAACCTGTACCAGAAAGCCTTCTTCATGTTAGGCAAGATTGCCAAAAATGAGGAGAGTGGGACAGTACATGAGTTCGACCACGCCGACAAAATCAAATACCAGGCCGTGATGGACGAGTACGAGGAGTACATGTCCACTCACGTGATACCTGCAGAGGCGACTAAGTGTAATCGATCTCAGGATGAGACCACCACAAATGCTAATGCGAAGACGATCAATGTTGCCAAAACAACAGGCAAAGAAGGTCCCTCAACAAGTGTCAAGAGGCTGTTCAGTGACGCCGCTCGGGATGAGCTGACGGTGGCACTCGTTGATGAAGCCACAAACAGCGTTAAGAAGGTGTTGGACAAATGGGGGGAGATTGAGCCCAAGTTAATTAAGTTGGTGATGGAACACCTCCTCTCTGATCTGTGTTCATCTCCACAAGGATTCGACTCTTCTGCGGTTTTCCGCGGCTGCAGGGTGATTAAATGTGACGACCGTCCGTCCTTTGAGTTCCTGGGTAAATGCATTGCTAAAATAAGCAATGCTTGAGAGGGCTTAAGGCTTAAGCTTATCTCAGCTCGGGGCATCCTAAGGGAGCCGAAGCTCGCATGTGGTTGCCTGTTATGAAGGTGGAGCACGACAAGGTGCAACGGCTTCTGCAGCGGTAGAATCCTACCCTGCCAATGAATGACTGGATTTTCATCAAGGACGAAGGCCAACAAAAAAGCAGTATGTCTCTACTCCTCTCCATTACCGAAGATTCCGTTAAAGAGTTACAGAAAACTGATCATTAAACGCGGTTCGGCGTAAGATACGGCAAACTAAATATAGATGATTTGCAGGCCGCAAACAAGCTGATGGATGACCTAATGCTTCAAGACGAAGTAACAAGCACGCCAACTAAACACCCTTCCTATGCTGAAGGTCGTGCAGATTAACCTTAAGCATTCTAAGAATGCCTCGGATAATCTTGCCGTCCTCCTAGGTGAGGAGGATATTGACATCTGCATCGTCCAAGAGCCCTTGGACAGAGATACAGACATTCTGAGGCTCAGGGATACAAAGTACAAACTACTATACGCTAAGGTATGTGGCAAGCCAAGAACATGTATCTTAGTTTAACAGCCGTAAAAATCGAAGTGTTGGAGGAGAAAACCATACTTATAGCATCCGCATACATGGCGCACAACAAGGAAGCACCTCCAGAAGTGCAACAGCCAGCAACACTCCCCTACTTCTAGGATGCGATGCCAATGCTTGCCATACGCTATGGGGAAGCACCAAGGATAATGATAGGGGTGAGTCGCTTTTTAATTTTATCAGTAGTTCCAATCTGTAAGTTTATAATAGAGGAAACACACCAACTTTTACATTCCCTAGTACAGCCGGCTTCCCGGGATGGGAAGAGGTACTAGACATAACTCTTCTGTCCGAGAATCCAGAGGTTCAGGTTGAACTGAACACTTTTACACACTCGAATTTTGATTCCGGGGACGAAATTGAAAGGAGGGTTAATTATCTTGAGGAAGCTTTCAGCAAAGCGTACAAGATATCCTGCCCTATTAGAAGGAGCCATAAAAGTTTCCCACAGTAGTGGAACGAAGAACTCTCGAAGTTCAGAGAGAAATCGAGAAAGCTCTTTAACCAGTCTTACAGGGATAACAACTGGCAAGTATACAAAGACTGTCTCAAGACTTACAAAAAATAATGGCTGGAAAGAATTTTGTGCGTCGATAGAGTCTACTTCTGTCTCAGCAAGACTAGGTAAGGTTTTGTCCTTCTTTCCTGAAAAAGGAAGATGGAACATGGACAGAATCATCTGCTGAGACACTTGACCTCCTACTTAAAACACACTTCCCTGACTGTAAAGATGTGACTTTCGATTCGGAAGTACCCGTACGGTTACGGCAATCTTTACAAGACATTGATTCGATCTTTACAGACCACAAGATCACGCACTCAATCAATACGTTTTCGCCCTATAAGGGGCCTGGCATTGATGGAATATTTCCGATAATGCTACAGAAGCTACGGGACAAGGTAGTCCCTCGGCTAAGGTTGATTTTTAGAGCATGCATCCGTTTAAACCATATACCAATGAGTTGGAGAAGAGTCAAGGTAGTCTTCATACCAAAGGCTGGGTAGATTGGTCATGAGTCCGCAAAAGATTTCAGGCCAATCAGCTTAACATCGTTCCTCTTGAAGACTATGGAAAGCGTATTGGAGCTCCATCTTCGATCCATTATTGATAAATTTCCCATCTCGACTTGCCAACACGCGTACCTCAAGGGAAGATCCACGGAAACGGCTCTGCAAGAGGTAGTCCGTACGGCAGAGAGGGCGTTCTACTATAAACAATACTCTCTCGCAGCCTTCTTAGATATAGAGGGTGTTTTTAACAATGTTAGCACACGTGCTATCCAGGATTCTCTAGCTAGGATTGGCGTAGAAGAAGACTTTGGGACGTGGATAGTATATATGCTAAAAACTAGAACAGTACAATCAGAGTTTGGAAACTCGACTTTAACTAGATATGTCAGTAGAGGGACACCACAGGGCGGGATAATCTCTCCACTGCTGTGGCTGTTAGTCATAGACAATATCGTCAATGTATTAGAGGAGACGGGGGCAAGGATAGTCGCGTATGCGGACGACGTTTTGATCATTGTATCAGGGATATTTCCTAGTGTGATAAGCAACATCACGCTGGGAGCTCTGGGGAAACTGTTGAAGTGGGCCACAGGATGTAGTCTAAACGTTAACCCGAGCAAGACAGAATTGGTGCTTTTACAATGAAGACAAAAATACCGGCTTTCGTCCTTCCTCTTCTAAATGGACAACAGCTTCAACTTTCTAATTAAGTACCTGGGAGTTATGCTGGACGCAAAACTCAATTGGAAATCCAATATAGAGTTACGGGATAGGAAAGCCACTGTGGCCTTTTACTCTTCCAAGAGATTACTTGGCAAGAGAGAAGGCCTATGTCCTAACATAAAAGCATGGATGTACACAGCGATAACGCCCGATATTTACATACGGTGCAATTATTTGATGGCCAACTCTAGGAAAGAGTTATGTAGTGCACAAACTAAGCGGTGTGCAGAGGTCGGCATGTGTAGGAATCATAGGAGCCATGCGCACGTGTCCCTTGGCAGCACTGAACGTTCTGCAATATCTTCTTGCAATTGACCTCCACATCAAAAACATTGACTGCAGCAGCATGTTAAGGCTAAAAGAAACCGGCTGCTGGGCACAACGACCATATGTGCATACTAAAATACTAGAAGTGATTAATACTCCTATGTTCAAACGAACAACAGATTATATAGTGGCTCATAATAGCTTTGAGAACGACTTCAAGGTAAAATTTCCGACCACGATTGAAATGAAAGAAAACAGACTGATTATGACATCTCAATCTTTACGGATGGGTCAAAGCTGGAATGTGGTGTAGTGCATTCACCACAAATAAGCTTCGACTACTCTTTCCGATTACCAGACGAGGCCACAGTCTTTCAGGCAGAAGTTTTGGCCATTAGAAAGGGAATGTCGGCTGGCAAGAAATAACGTACCAGAAGATCGAGAGATAGCAATCTTCGTTGATAGTCAGGCGGAACTTAGACTCATCAATAGAAGACGCTCGGATACTGCAAAGCTAACAGCGGTTTTTACTTGTCACTGGTGTGTTACCGTCTCACGCGGAGAGACTGGGTATTCCGTTCAGAAGCCATTGTAGAAGCTGCAAAAACGAAGAGGAAGAGGAGTCGCTCACCCATTTTCTAAGTCAATGCCCAGCCCTTGCAAAAACTAGGTATAAGTTCCTGGGCAAATACATCATCAACAACCTCTCGGACTGTTCAGTCACATGTCCAGGTGATTTATTAAAATACCTAATTTCAACAGGTTGGATTTCGGCGAGGAAGTGGTTTTAAAACGGCACTCTAGCGCTAATTGTGGCTCGTAGTGGACTATACGGGTCAGCCACGGAAACCAACCAACCAAACCTGAGAAAAGAAACCAGATCCACCCAATATACAATCTGCAATGCTTGCTTCACCACAGAATCGCTGTAGAGGAACCTCCTAAGCGCACAGACCCTGCACAGTGCACAAACTGTCAGGAATGCGGCCACACGAAATCGTATTGTACACTACCTCTTGTCTGTGTATCGTGTGATCACCTCCACGAGACCTCAAGCTATACTATAAGCAAAACGGACACAACGTCAAAAAAATGCAGTAACTGCTGAGGTAATCACACTGTAAACTATAGAGGCTGTCCAGTTTTTAAGGAACTGAAAAACCGGACGAAACAGCGCAAATTAACTGCCCATAGCCGGTCCGAGCCTATCACACAAGCTACGATACAAGATCCACGCACATTGCAAACCACCACTCCCAACATTACATACGCATCCGCGTTGCGACTATCAAATCACTAACACTGGCAAGAAGACACTTCAACTATCTCAAAATGAGCTCACACAGCATTCTATACCTCAAAAAACAACACCACCCACACCACATAGCTCTCTTGAAAAAATGTACTTAAAATGTCCTCGTTTAAAATAACCTCCTGGAACGCAAATGGCGTATCGAATGTTTTATTGCTCCTGGAAACGCACCTTACAAACAGATATAAATTTGAGATACCAGGCTACTCTTTCGATGCCACAAACCACCCTGATGGCAAAGCACATGGCGGAACGGGTATACTCATCAGAAAGCGAATAAAACACTATAAGTCGGTATCATAATCGCAGAATTATATGCAGGCTACATCGATTGTCATTGAAACTTGACGCTTTCATCCGTCTATTGTCCACCTATAAAATATCATGCTTCTAGCAGTTCTCTGACACCCTAGGGTCCAAATTTATTGCAGCAGATGACTTTAATGCTAAGCACCCCCACTGGGGCTCCCGACTTGCAAATCCTAAAGGAAAACAGCTCTACAACACAATAATAAACCGAAGCAACAAACTCAACTTTGCTTCTCCGAACAGACCTACATATTGGCCATCTGGTCCAAGTAAAATTCCCAACCTAATAGACTTCACAGTTACTCCCAACATTTCTTGTAGTGTGATTTCAACAGAAACCCATGCCGAGCTATCATCAGACCATTTCCAAGTCACATTTCACTTACTAAAGCGTTTCGCAATAAGTGATCATTCTTTCATGCTTACCTCATGGAAAACTTATTGGCTCAGGCATTAAAAATACGTCAGCTTCCACATATGTAATGTAAAATCCAAAGGAACTACATTGAGAACCTTTCACCAACGGGTACCAATTTGAATAGCACAAGACCGCTTGAATCCACCAATTACAGCTGACTGCCTCCACTTTTGCTAACCACCTTAAATCCGCCTACCAACCAAACTTGCCTAGAAACGGATTTCAGCTTCCCCAGCAGCCATGTGCTCAGTTTCCTAATAACAGCGTACTTAAAACTAATACATACGGCAACTCATAAGGAGCTAATTCCAAAGAAAGCGCCTGGGTAAGACCTCATCACCCCAAAGATGATTATTGATACTGTGCAATATCATTCCTTGCAATGGTCTTCAATGCAATACTGAAAGTGGGTTACTTTCCAGCACTATGGAAGAAGTCCATAATAATTATGATCCCTAAAATGGGGAAAGACAAATCAATGGTGCCTTCATATTGGCCCATAAGTTTACTCCCAGTGCTATCAAAATTATTTGAAAAAATTTTCATTAAGAAGCTCACACCACACATAAACGCAAACAACATCATCCACATACATCAATTTGGTTTTAGATGAAAACACAGTACAATCGAGCAAGTAAACCGTGTCAATACTGTAATCAGAACTATTTTTTAACACCAAGAATATTATTCAGCTATATTCATTGACGTTGTTCAATCTTTCGACCGAATACGGCATGATGGTCTCATTAACAAAACCGGAAAGAGGGCAATCATTGGCTATGCGAAAGATGTAATCCTCTTCACGCTCCTCCGGGTTGCATCCAACATTCCTTTCTTAGCATCACTTTATTCTCTCTGTTACAGTTTGAGTATCAACAAAGAACACATTTTGAGTATCAACAAAGAACACAGTTTTCTTTTTCTAATAAGAACATTAATTGAAGTGGAGGTTTGTATGGGAGGTACCCCTCCTGGTAATGCTAGGATCATGAAATTTACATGGTTGATGGATATAGATCAGAAACTTATAGTGTTCAGATTTAAGTTCAATACGTCAAAAAAAAAAAATTCCAATAAGAACATAAATTTAAAGTGGTGTTTGTATGGGAGGTCCCTAGTAGTCCGATTCGGCTGATTCCGACAAATGAACTGCGTATGGTAAAGAGAAACGTATGTGCGAAATTTCAGCTCTCTAGCTCAAAAACTGAGGGACTAATTTTGATACAGACGGACAGACGGACATGGCTTAATCAACTCGTCTCATCGAGCTGATCACAAATATATATACTTTATGTGGTCTACGATGTCTCCTTCTGTGTGTTACACTTCATGACAAACTTATAATACTATTTACTCCCGTGAAAAGTATAATAAAAAATGTGCTTCCACAGAACTCACACAAACTGCTAGAGTCATATCTTACCAAAAGGCTATTCGTGGTAAGATGCAAAAATTTCACATCTAACAAGCATCACATAAACACTGGCGTTAATTAGGGACCTTAACGTCCCACTAATTAAAACTGAACTGGCCCAACTGAAGCAGAAATACCAACTCAAACTCTTGCAACATCCTACACCACTAGCTCGTACACTCTCACAAACAAGCAGCCACACGCTACTACGTCGGAATGACTTTCCTGCCTGAGAGGACCACGCAACACTGTAAAGTTTCTTCAGCTCACCACTAAGGGAACTTGTAAGTCAATCAATCCATAATTTTAAGATTTCAACATTATTGTTAGGCTTTGTGTTGTATAAGTTATCACAAAAGGGTCTGCCTGCACCTGTGACATCCCACTCGCACTTGATGGTGCTCATTAGTTAACATTACATTGTTGAGTGATTGTAGCTTAACACTAGATTGGTGATTTTACTAGCACTAAAATGTTGACGTGGCTGATTGTGATTGGCTAAGTCATGATTTAGATTATCAGAATCGGTTTTCAGACTTATCGTCGATTCTTCTATGTAGTCTGATGGTCGTGTCTGGCTTGCTTATACAATGTGCGACTATCGTAACAAACAAACTTTTTCTCATTTCTCTTCATTTTTCTTTTTTTATTTATTTATTTATTTAATCCAATGACAAAAAAAACTGTCAGCTTAAAACTAAAAACAAAAGATTTAAAATCAAACAAATTACCATAATATAAAACATTAAATAAAACAGCAGCCTCTGACCCGATGGGGGAAGTTTATTTGCAACACAAGCGAGCTATGCCCCTACTCACAGCCATGTGTGGTCAGAGGCATATAAGCTACACGGATGGTACAGCTGATCAGCAAAATCCAGTGCATCCAGCCAGTGAGGTCATGAATCCCGTAGGCAACGAAGAATGATTCCATTAATTGAATCCGGAGATAATTCAGGAGAGTGAACATGATAGAACTTATTATAATAACTCTGAAAGGAGCATGAAGGGCAAAGTTAGTAGTGCATCTATTCAATACTGAGGGACAAAATTTCTCGTAAGACGACTAGGGATAGAAAAGTTCAAAAGATTTAAAAGCTCTGGAGAGTCAATGTTTCCGATTAAGAGCTTATGAAAAAAGGAAATCCCTAGAGCAATTCTACGATGCGCCAAAGACGGAAGACTGATAAGTAGGAGTCTATCAGGGTAAGATAGCAACCGGGAATTAGGATTCCAGTTGAGGCCACGAAGAGCAAACAGAAGGAATTGTTTCTGTACAGACTCGATTCGATCTTGCTACTTTAAATATTGCGGTGACCAAATGCAAGAGCAACACTCGAGAATTGGACGCA
>JBAMAV010000519.1:0-14370 GCA_037043315.1 Amiota communis
AATTTAAATAAAAATTATCAAAATCATAATTTAAAAAATTAGCAATCGTCGCGTTTTTTGGGTTTCGAACCGAACCGAACCGTCTTTATTTAAAAATGAAAGAACCGAAACGAAAACCACTCCAAAAAATGGGTGCTAAAAATGCAATTCGTATGATAAATCTACAAAGATTTATTTTATTTTTCTTAGGGTAAAATTTAGATGAAGACCTTTTAGAAGACATTTTTTTTTTTAAAATGTCAATACTGAATAATAGAAAAAAATTTCTATAATAAATTATTGCAAAGCAATTAAACAATGCCTTTCATAAGAAAATGATTCTTTAAATAATAATTTTCATAAAAGAAAAGTTTTAATGCATAAAACAGACACTTAGTGAACCGGTTCTTCAACCGGTTCAAGTTTCCTCAGTAATTCGAACCACTGAATTGAACCATACCGATTTTTGAAGTTGTTTACATATAAGCATTGTAGTGTATCTATACCTCGGATAAACTCAAATTAAGGTGTTTTCTTGCAATTTGCAATAAACTTAATTAACTGTAGAGGAATTGTAAAATAAAATGCAATTACGTAAGGCCAACTATTGTGCTTGCTTTTTCAAAAAGCGTGTTCTTTTCATTGACACTCAATGACGATGGCAACAAATATTTAGAAACTTGTGTTTCAGTTTCAGAGCATGCAAGTAATAAAGTTATAAACACTTAGTTGCATTTGCGAAATTTAGGCAGTAGATAGCAATCGACAAATACCCGAGCTAAAAGTGCTGCCTGAAACGTCAACTTGTATGTACTTTTATTAAAACTGCAACGATTTAAGTCCTAATTCAACGTGAATATAAGCAAAATTAAGTAAAAAGCAGACGCATTTTTCACCAAAAAGAAGATGTCGCTTCTTTATTTCTTGCCTTTATATTTTATGCGACATCGAACATTTTTAAACTAATTTTCCAACTGGGATCTTTTCCGAATTTAATGTTTCACATTAACTATTCTTGTCCTTTGGCTGTAAATTATAGTCGTATTTTAGAGTTTTTATTTGAGATGAAATAAAACGGCGAAGCTCTTGTCAGTATATTTTGCCATTTCGCAAGTCTCTTGACGTGAATGTCAGCCAAGTTAAAATATCATTTATTAGGGTGGAACGTGTTATATTGTACTTACTAATGCCAAACTAGTCAAAACAGCACTTCTCAAATGCAACTAAATATTGTCCCAAAGCGAACATTTCCACGCTGCCACATTCTTGTGAACGCGGTGTGTTGCGTTTATTTTTTGTATATCTGTGTGTACAATATTTGTATTCAACTAGAACAAATGAGTAGAGCACGTTTATTTAATGTATCGGAAACTGGTAACGTACAAAGCAAAACCAAATAAATTGAAAATACCATTCCTTCAGATACTCGTATAAATACATTTCAAGCCTTATTTAAGTAATAAAGTGTTAAAAGTTTTACAGAACTGTGCAAAACACAGAAAAATGTAATGAACTATAACTACCTACTAGTAAATACTAGTATAAAATGTATTATATTGAGTAGATTCTAGTAAATACCACAGATTCAAAAACGAAAAAAACAAATGCAATAAATCAGTATTTTGGTATTTGAACCCTACTTCCACAACCGTTGGTCAAATAAATTCTAGTTTTTTTTAGGTCAGTATAAATAACATCGCACCGCTCACATTTTAAAATTCATTGCCAAGATGTTTTCTACCGAATTACTGAGGTTATCCAAATTCTATTATATACATATATATAAAGGTACGCCTTTTTCTGCCCGTGCACGCTAATCTCAGAAACGGCTTAACCTATTTGAATGCGGTTTTGACTGGTGTATTGTAGCAAGTTCCGTGTAACATTTATAATATAATTGACCCGCTAAATCAAAAGATATTCATATTCTTAATTCTGTTGCCGTCTGATTTTCATTGTCATGTGGAACTTATGAATGCATGATGCTCTAAATTTGGATTTTGATATTCTTGTTGGCGCCGAACTGTTAAAAGAATAAAGCTCTAATTTTACTTATTTACTAATCCTTGAATTCTTTTAATTTTTCCTTATCTTCATCTCTTATTCGGGTTGATTGTTGTATCAAGTACAGAATTACATAAAAATAAACCCGCAAATTAATTGGTAAGCTTGTATATTTCATCTCTTTAATAACAAATTAATCTCATAAAAATTGTAAACACATGCTTTAGATTATTTCTTTTAAATTTAAGACAAAAAAATACATATTCAAATATACAATTGCTTTAAAATTTCAACATAATCACGTTTCAATTGTAAGCGAAAAAATATTTGTAAGCCACTGTGTATACATTTTTATAATAGTGAGAGCAACATAGAATGCTTTCTCCGCTTAGCATTCACGAGCAAACTATTTTTTTCTGAGGCGTAGAGAGTTTAAAAGAAATGAAAAATATAAAATATTTCGCTCGCACGCATGTTATCTCATTTTGACTTTTAATTTTTTTGTATTGTTATGATCTATCTGATATTTCTGAATCGACAATTTCTTGTATTTAACACTAAAAGCATTCAATAAAACTAAACTAATATTTATTTATAGGTATTAAATGCGAATCTTCGATTCCGAATCCAAGGATTCGTGCATCACTAATACTCACAAAAGAAAAATTGACCACACGCAAATTTAATTTAATGAGGATTTTCTATAAAATTAAATTTTTCGTAAAAACACGTGGTGATTAATGATGATGAGTGCCTGTGAAAACAGTTCTGAGTTTCTTTACAGTTACCTCGTTTACATGATGCTCAATTCGTTTGCACGTAATATATAACGATATAACGTAAACCGTATTTCACTTTTTAAAATCGAATTTCACACATGAACCGATTTGATGAAATTCGCATATGAGTTTCGAATTCAGTTTTGTAAATCAATTTCAAATGACATGTAGACACTTATAACTTTCAGTTTGTTTTGAATTAAAGAATGTTGTTTCATAAGAAAGAAGAACTTTTTTGCTTTATTTTAATTTTTTTTAATAATGTGTGATTTATATACTGAAAAATCATTGTAGAACGTAATTAAAAATCAAGATAAGTATTTTACACTTACATATTACTTTATTCAATGTAATTTTAAAAACTAAGGTATTCTGTTGAGAAAACCACATTATATTTTATGCATTTGGCTACTCTGACATAATGAAAACAAACCAAAATCGATTTAATCAAACTGATGTCGAATGCCTCAAACATGAACACAAAATTCGATATTCGTTATAACAACCTCGCATAAGCGATATGAGAGTCATATAAACGAGGTAAATATAGCACTTCAAAATTATATAAAGGTAGTGAAGCAGAAATTATATGATACAAATTTCTCTAAAACTCATATGATTTCTTCGAGTTGCTGGCAAATAGCAGCGAGTGGAAAGTAGAAGCTGATGCATTCATGCGCAGAGTAGAATTTCCCTCATTATATTGGCGCTATTGATAGGAAGCATATAAACATCACAAAGTCCCCATGATCTGGCTCTTTATATTTTAATTATAGGAAACATCAATGGACATTGTAAAAGCAAATTACGAGTTCGTCATGGCGAATGTTGGTTCTAATAGTAGGGCATCTGATGCCGGTTTTTCAATGAGATAATATTTTGTAATAAACTGACAAATGGTGAATTGAATATTCCTGATCTGAAGACGTTACCATGTTTTTCATCAAAAATGTCCTTTGTTTTTATTGGGGATGACGCTTTCCCCTCAATAGAAAATCTGATGAAGCCATACAGTCACACTACGATGATCGATATCGATTGTCCCTAGCTAGGAGAATAGTAGAGAATGCTTTGGCATTTTGGCATTGAGACTTAGGGTTTTACTGAAAACAATAAATTTATCCCCTAAAAAATATTTGAATGGTTCTGTAGATTTTGATGATATTAACACAACCGCAATTCAATATGCAGTTTGGCATGTTGCAAATGACATTTTAAAAAGGATGCATGTGACGAACATCAGAAACTCGATTACTCATGTAAAGAAGTGCGAAATAAATTTTGTGAGTACTTTAATACTGTAGGCAGGATAAAATTTACCATAAAAATGCAAACGAAACGAAATATGTTCTTATTCTTCTTATTATACATTATACAATATATGTATATAAAAATGATTGCTGTTCGTGTGTTTTCAATGGACTCGCAAACCGCTGAATCAATATTGGATATTATTTTTGCGTTCGTATTGTTGATGTCCGCGTCACGTTTTAGGCTATAAAAATTACATCACATAGAATTGCTGTTTATTTGTTATCATTTTGCGAAATGCCTTTTTATTTGTCGTTCCTTAAATACAATATGATACCACTTACAATACAACTGTTTTATCGTCACTATCTTCTTCCACTATCGCCAATCACTTCCACTATTGCCAACCACTTCGTGGGTCATGACGTGACATTATTCCCCCTTCAGTGACACCGTCACGAATTGATGTTTCCGAAGCGCACGGGAAACTGTTTCTCGTACGTCTTTGCAACGCTTGTCTGACGTTGCTCCAAATCCAAATACTGATCTTCTTTGACAAAAAATTCTGGCTTGAGGCGATCAACCGACGCAGCTATTTCTGTATTGTTGATCTGTATTACGTTAACGTGGTCAGCTTGATGACTTCGTAGGGACCGGTATACGGAGGTTCAAGAGGTTGTTTGACAGCATCAGTGCGCAAGAAAACGTGAGAACATCTTCCCTTTGATCTATGGCTTTGTCTTGAATTTCGAAGAATTCGTTGCCGGCGTTTAACCATCCCGTTTGATTGTGGATTATAGCTAGTAGTATGTACGTGCTTGCTACCGAGAAGGTGAGCCAGTTCCTAGAAGATTGCGAATTCAAACTGAGAATCTTGATCGCTTGTTATGGTTTTTGGACTCCCGAAATGTGAGACCCAGTGAGTCCAGAATGCTGTAACTACAGACTCGGCAGTGATATTGGTAAGCGGTATAACCTCAGGCTATCGTGAAAAACGGACAATTATTGTCAGGCAATACCGAAGGCTTTGATGTAATGGCATCACTATGATGTCATATTGACGTGATCGAATCTGCGGCTTGGAACTTGTATTTTCTCTGGTTGAAGATGATTATGTTGTGAACTTTCGAGCGCTGTCAAGGGAGACAGTTCTTACACCAACTGATGACGTTTTTGTTCATTAAAGGCCAGACAAACTTCTGACTGACCTGCTTCACCGTTGTTCAGCTACTTGGATGCGAAAGGTTGTGAAAAAAATGGAAAATCTTATTACGTAAAGCATCAGACACGTACGGCGTAGCCGTCCAGTCGATATGCCACAGTAGAGCGACGTACTGTCGTCATAGCGAACTCTCTGCAGTTTGAGTGACGTTTTCCCCTGGAGGAGATCTTGTAAGTCAAGGTCCTTACTCTGAAAAATTTGATTGTGAGTTGTTCTCGTTCGTACGTGCAGTAACTTTTCTTGGCAGTGCTTAATTTTTTGGGGAAAAATCTCAGCACTTGCCACATACACTTCGTTCGTTGCTCCAAAACTGCTCCGATAGCCAGGTCTGATGCGTCACAAACCAGTTACAGTTCTGCATTTGGCGATGGAAAAACAAGAAGGGCAGCATAAGCAACACTATTTTTGAGATCTTCAAAAACATCATATCATCATTAATAATTCTTACAGTGGAATAGTGGGACAAACATCTGCGGTAATAATTGATCATGCCGAGAAATCGGCGAGTGTAATTACACATTGGTGTCTATGCGGTTGGTCGGTGGCTTGATGCCATGTTCGTTAATAGTGAAACCTAAAAGAGTAACTTCCGATTTTATAAGTTGGCATTCACTTACATTAATACTGAGGCCATGCACCCGCAGTAACTGTAGAACCGTCGAATATGGTCATCATGTTCTCCGATACACGATTTCCAGTCCCAGGAAAATATTGTCCATAAATGTCGCGTTCTGCCATAGAAATTTAATAGTAGGCTTTTACTAGGTCAAGTATTGTCAAAACATTCTTTCCATGTAGCTGCTCGATGAAATCATGAATATGAGCGAAAGGGTAGCGGTCCGATACCGTGATCGCGTTGAGTTTACGGTAATCGCCACACGCTCAACAACCTCCGTCCTTTTTGGTAACCATGTGAAGAGGACTTGCCCACGGTCTTTTTGACGGCCGACTTATCCTTGTTCTATCAGGAAGCTGACACCCGCAAGTTTTTGACCAGCTAAACCAGCAACGGGCGTTCTCTTCGTCTCGATGTAATGGCGAACTTGTTGCTGGCTAGTCGTCTTACACGAAGGCTATGTTACGTCCACAAATTCGGCCAAGAGATCATAAAATTTAGAAGAACCTAAACCGTGGAAGCGGCCATCTGTTTCGCCTGAGCAAGGCATGCTGGTGTCGTAAGGCCAGTTACTGAGTCGTTGGTTTTTCAGATCATTAGGCAACTGACCTTGCGTAACACCATATCAAAAATTATGATGCAAGACATAAAATCAGAAGCATTTTCCATAAAGAACGGCGTGCGTCAAGGCAATACACTCTCTTCAACAATTTTTAATTTATTGCTGTGCTGCGCAATAGATAAAGTGTGCGACGCCAAATGAACTGGACATACATTAAACAGAACCATACAATTATATGCATACGCGGACGACAATGCAATAGTAAGTAGAAATAAAAACGAACTTTCAACCACTTTCTCTGATATTGAAACGGCAGCAGAAAAAATTGGACGAAAAATCAACGAAGAAAAGACCAAATATATGCTCATGTCCAGAGCGAAAACCATACAAACATTAAAAACAATTAAGCTTGAAAAATATGAATTTGAAGTAGTAAGCACATTCACATATCTTGGCTACAAACTGACAGCAGACAACTCAATGAGCGTAACAATTGACGAAAGAATACAAGCAGACAGTAGATCTTTCGCATCACTTATAAAATCAAATCAAAACTGCTTAACAGATCCTGCAAACTAACACTGTATAGGACAGTGGTGCGACCAGTCTTGTGCTATGGAACTGAAACTTGGACTGTGAGCGAAAAAGACAAAACAAAATTGCTGATTTTCGAAAGAAAAATTCTCCGAAAAATCTTCGGCGCAGTCAAAACTGGGCCTGATGAATGGAGAATAAGATGGAACGACGAACTTGAACATCTAATCCAAGGTGAAAACGTGATGCGATTTATCAAAGCGCAGCGCATAAGGTGGCTAGGTCATGTA
This sequence comes from Amiota communis, assembly GCA_037043315.1. Taxonomy (NCBI): domain Eukaryota; kingdom Metazoa; phylum Arthropoda; class Insecta; order Diptera; family Drosophilidae; genus Amiota; species Amiota communis. The sequence continues at coordinate 7,238 of JBAMAV010000519.1, forward strand.
ACAAGAATGGACAAATCAAGAGTGCAAAGAAAAATTCTAAATGCGAAGTCATACAACGACAAAGCAAGGGGAAGACCAAGATCAAGATGGATGGATGAACTAAACGAAGACCTAAAGAAACTACAACTGGAAAACTGGAAAAGGGCGGCAAAAGATCGAGTAACATGGAGACATATTGTTCATCAGGCCAAAGCTCACAAAGAGCTGTAGCGCCATATGATGATGATGATGAAGCAACTGAAATTTCGATAAAAAATCTGATCCTATTATAGCCGTGTGAACATCAGTGATGATGAAGGCCCATGAGAATTTGCGGCGAAGGTCCAAGTTCAGTTCAACGACGTAGTTCCCATATGTGTGAATGACTGGCTGGTTGGCTGCATACAACATTAGATCGGCTTGTTTGGTCGTTTGTTTAACTAACAACTGAGACCACAGACTCGGAATTAATAAGAAGCCGGATATGAGTCGTACGATCAATAATGTGTAAACGATATTCCGGAATGATGGAGGACTGAACGATGGAATCGCTGATGGTGGGTGTATCGTCGCTGATCAGTGCATCAAGTGAAGGGGTTACTAGTTAAACGACTGGGATCGGGCACAAGGTGAATGACACTTCTGTGCACGGGCACCGAATGAAATCTTAGAGCATATTTTAAAATCAATCAAGTCACCTTTGTCAAATATATTATGATTTTAAAATCAATCAAGTCGCCTTTGTCAATTGATTCGTCTAATTTTTCAAAAGTATTTCACCAATCAAGTCATCTTTGTGAAATATATCTGGATTTTAAAAGCAATCAAGTCTCTTTTGTCAATTGATTCGTCAAATTTTTCAAAAGTATTTCAAATATAGCAGGATTCGTCTAATTTTTCAAAAGTATTTCAATTGCTACTAGCGGAAAAAAAGTAACGTAATATAAAAATGCCACCAAAAAAGCATCAACTGGCCGAAAAACACCAAAAACTAGGCAATGAAATCAGCATATTGGTGGATACAATTTTTCATATAACGCTTAGGGGGAAACTGCGTAACTGCATAAATCGCTCACGAAACTGTGTCCCAGTTATATAGCGAATGGAATATTAAAATATGTTTATTCCCGTGAAATATTAATAAAAAACGCTGACTACAATCACGCACTGACAAGCACTAAGACGGGGGCGTAGCATGGCACGCCGGGATTGATAGTATTATTATATAAATTAAAACTTGTTGTTTTAGATAACGTCGGGGTCACCACTTTGGCGAAATGCCTTTTTATTTGTCGTTCATTAAATGCAATATGACACTAATGAAAATACAATTGTTTTATCATTGCTTGCTTCTTTCACTATCGCCAACCACTTCCATTATTGCCAACCACTTCGTCTTCTTCGTTATCGATACTCATCAATCGCTACAGGGATGATACGCAACTCATTTCGGTCAGGCGTCGGTCATGACGCCACAATATTGTAGTTAATTCGACTACTTAAAATTAATTTAGATCCGATACGATTTAATAGAAAGTATATTCATTTAATTCAACTTAAATGACAAGGATTATTAATAATAAAACTTAAGACACATTTTCATTAGGTTATTTCATTTTGCTTCTTTCTTCTTCTTCCTTCTTATGTTGCCAACTCAACCATCATAATAATTTTCTTTGGTTTTCTTAATATGTTTTTGTTTCACCAGTGTTGGTATTAGTGTGACCAGACCGCCACATTCACTGCTGATGGTGTCCACGGTACTTGGCGTTTATCATTTTTTTTCGATGATTTCAAAAATTCGTTAAAGGGTGTCTACATTTGCGATGCTTCTGATATGCATCGTCTGTAGTAGTTTACCACACCTAGAAATCTTCTCAGCTTCTGAATCGTTTCCGGTTTCGGATTATCAACAATAGCTTCTCCTTGCCTTGTGGTGGACGATAACCTTCATCGTTAATAATGAATCTCTGATATTCACATTAAGCAAAAGTACATTTATTCACATTGAAACTAAATAACAAATCTACACTGAGAATAATTACAAGATATTTTCGAAATTCCTCACTGATGGCAACAAAAATTATTATACGTACCAGCATAAGAGCAGTAAAGAGTTGTTAGTGGTTATAAAAGGCATTGAAGCTGGAGTTGACACTAAAGAAATAAAAAGTGGGCTTGAAGAAAAAGGGCTCCCAACCAAGGTTGTGATCAACATCATGAATAGAAGCAAAATCCCGCAGTCCATGTTTAAGGTCGAACTTTCTCATGATAATAAACCTAAGGGAAAAGGTTTCTGGGTAAACGAGCCCCGGGCTTAGTGTTCAAAACCGTCCATATGTGGTGAAGAGCCATATCCTGCTAGAAGTGTCCCTGCTGTTAACGGAATATGGCGGATCTAGAGAGGTAAACTCGGTAAAACCCGCAATCCCGGGTGTATAACAACCGGATGAATGGCACTGCGTGATTGTGTCTGATTACGGTGGACTCCGGATACCTGACCACCTCCGGTTTAAACTTTTGCCTTGCCGGGATACATACAAGGACCTACTCTCCCCTACACTCGTGGGACCAAACATGGATAACAACAAACTAAATAAATTACAAATAAACAACAAAACAAAGGAGGACGAAATGGAGCTCTGGATGAGCTCCGAAGACGGGTTACTGGCTTCAAGCGTTCACAACAGCAGCAACAAATACGTCGGTGGCTATTGGAAATAGCACCAAACCGACAGCATCAGCTAAAACGGTGAAGGATAGCGCCAGCCATAGCGCACCTAAGCCAAAGAAAGGCAAGTCGGAAGCGATGGTCAGGAAGAACCTGTACCAGAAAGCCTTCTTCATGTTAGGCAAGATTGCCAAAAATGAGGAGAGTGGGACAGTACATGAGTTCGACCACGCCGACAAAATCAAATACCAGGCCGTGATGGACGAGTACAAGGAGTACATGTCCACTCACGTGATACCTGCAGAGGCGACTAAGTGTAATCGATCTCAGGATGAGACCACTACAAATGCTAATGCGAAGAAGATCAATGTTGCCAAAACAACAGACAAAGAAGGTCCCTCAACAAGTGTCAAGAGGCTGTTCAGTGACGTCGCTCGGGATGAGCTGACGGTGGCACTCGTTGATGAAGCCACAAACAGCGTTAAGAAGGTGTTGGACAAATGGGGGGAGATTGAGCCCAAGTTAATTGAGTTGGTGATGGAACACCTCCTCTCTGATCTGTGTTCATCTCCACAAGGATTCGACTCTTCTGCGGTTTTCCGCGGCTGCAGGGTGATTAAATGTGACGACCGTCCGTCCTTTGAGTTTCTGGGTAAATGCATTGCTAAAATAAGCAATGCTTGAGAGGGCTTAAAGCTTAAGCTTATCTCAGCTCGGGGCATCCTAAGGGAGCCGAAGCTCGCATGTGGTTGCCTGTTATGAAGGTGGAGCACGACAAGGTGCAACGGCTTCTGCAGCGGTAGAATCCTACCCTGCCAATGAATGACTGGATTTTCATCAAGGACGAAGGCCAACAAAAAAGCAGTATGTCTCTACTCCTCTCCATTACCGAAGATTCCGTTAAAGAGTTACAGAAAACTGATCATTAAACGCGGTTCGGCGTAAGATACGGCAAACTAAATATAGATGATTTGCAGGCCGCAAACAAGCTGATGGATGACCTAATGCTTCAAGAGGAAGTAACAAGCACGCCAACTAAACACACTTCCGATGCTGAAGGTCGTGCAGATTAACCTTAAGCATTCTAAGAATGCCTCGGATAATCTTGCCGTCCTCCTAGGTGAGGAGGATATTGACATCTGCATCGTCCAAGAACCCTTGGACAGAGATACAGACATTCTGAGGCTCAGGGATACAAAGTACAAACTACTATACGCTAAGGTAAGTGACAAGCCAAGAACATGTATCTTAGTGTAAACGCTTTCCTTTGACCTCAATTCTGCACAGGTGATTTAACAGCCGTAAAAATCGAAGTGTTGGAGGAGAAAACCATACTTATAGCATCCGCATACATGGCGCACAACAAGGAAGCACCTCCAGAAGTGCAACAGCCAGCAACACTCCCCTACTTCTAGGATGCGATGCCAATGCTTGCCATACGCTATGGGGAAGCACCAAGGACAATGATAGGGGTGAGTCGCTTTTTAATTTTATCAGTAGTTCCAATCTGTAAGTTTATAATAGAGGAAACACACCAACTTTTACATTCCCTAGTACAGCCGGCTTCCCGGGATGGGAAGAGGTACTAGACATAACTCTTCTGTCCGAGAATTCAGAGGTTCAGGTTGAACTGAACACTTTTACACACTCGAATTTTGATTCCGGGGACGAAATTGAAAGGAGGGTTAATTATCTTGAGGAAGCTTTCAGCAAAGCGTACAAGATATCCTGCCCTATTAGAAGGAGCCATAAAAGTTTCCCACAGTAGTGGAACGAAGAACTCTCGAAGTTCAGAGAGAAATCGAGAAAGCTCTTTAACCAGTCTTACAGGGATAACAACTGGCAAGTATACAAAGACTGTCTCAAGACTTACAAAAAATAATGGCTGGAAAGAATTTTGTGCGTCGATAGAGTCTACTTCTGTCTCAGCAAGACTAGGTAAGGTTTTGTCCTTCTTTCCTGAAAAAGGAAGATGGAACATGGACAGAATCATCGGCTGAGACACTTGACCTCCTACTTAAAACACACTTCCCTGACTGTAAAGATGTGACTTTCGATTCAGAAGTACCCGTACGGTTACGGCAATCTTTACAAGACATTGATTCGATCTTTACAGACCACAAGATCACGCACTCACTACGTTTTCGCCCTATAAGGGGCCTGGCATTGATGGAATATTTCCGATAATGCTACAGAAGCTACGGGACAAGGTAGTCCCTCGGCTAAGGTTGATTTTTAGAGCATGCATCCGTCTAAACCATATACCAATGAGTTGGAGAAGAGTCAAGGTAGTCTTCATACCAAAGGCTGGGTAGATTGGTCATGAGTCCGCAAAAGATTTCAGGCCAATCAGCTTAACATCGTTCCTCTTGAAGACTATGGAAAGCGTATTGGAGCTCCATCTTCGATCCATTATTGATAAATTTCCCATCTCGACTTGCCAACACGCGTACCTCAAGTGTAGATCCACGGAAACGGCTCTGCAAGAGGTAGTCCGTACGGCAGAGAGGGCGTTCTACTATAAACAATACTCTCTCGCAGCCTTCTTAGATATAGAGGGTGCTTTCAACAATGTTAGCACACTTGCTATCCAGGATTCTCTAGCTAGGATTGGCGTAGAAGAAGACTTTGGGACGTGGATAGTATATATGCTAAAAACTAGAACAGTACAATCAGAGTTAGGAAACTCGACTTTAACTAGATATGTCAGTAGAGGGACACCACAGGGCGGGATAATCTCTCCACTGCTGTGGCTGTTAGTCATAGACAATATCGTCAATGTATTAGAGGAGACGGGGGCAAGGATAGTCGCGTATGCGGACGACGTTTTGATCATTGTATCAGGGATATTTCCTAGTGTGATAAGCAACATCACGCTGGGAGCTCTGGGGAAACTGTTGAAGTGGGCCACAGGATGTAGTCTAAACGTTAACCCGAGCAAGACAGAACTGGTGCTTTTACAACGAAGACAAAAATACCGGCTTTCGTCCTTCCTCTTCTAAATGGACAACAGCTTCAACTTTCTAATTAAGTACCTGGGAGTTATGCTGGACGCAAAACTCAATTGGAAATCCAATATAGAGTTACGGGATAGGAAAGCCCCTGTGGCCTTTTACTCTTCCAAGAGATTACTTGGCAAGAGTGAAGGGGTATGTCCTAACATAAAAGCATGGATGTACACAGCGATAACGCCCGATATTTACATACGGTGCAATTATTTGATGGCCAGCTCTAGGAAAGAGCTATGTAGTGCACAAACTAAGCGGTGTGCAGAGGTCGGCATGTGTAGGAATCATAGGAGCCATGCGCACGTGTTCCTTGGCAGCACTGAACGTTCTGCAATATCTTCTTGCAATTGACCTCCACATCAAAAACATTGACTGCAGCAGCATGTTAAGGCTAAAAGAAACCGGCTGCTGGGCACAACGACCATATGTGCATACTAAAATACTAGAAGTGATTAATACTCCTATATTCAAACGAACAACAGATTATATAGTGGCTCATAATAGCTTTGAGAACGACTTCAAGGTAAAATTTCCGACCACGATTGAAATGAAAGAAAACAGACTGATTATGACATCTCAATCTTTACGGATGGGTCAAAGCTGGAATGTGGTGTAGTGCATTCACCACAAATAAGCTTCGACTACTCTTTCCGATTACCAGACGAGGCCACAGTCTTTCAGGCAGAAGTTTTGGCCATTAGAAAGGGAATGTCGGCTGGCAAGAAATAACGTACCAGAAGATCGAGAGATAGCAATCTTCGTTGATAGTCAGGCGGAACTTAGACTCATCAATAGAAGACGCTCGGATACTTCAAAGCTAACAGCGGCTTTTACTTGTCACTGGTGTGTTACCGTCTCACGCGGAGAGACTGGGTATTCCGTTCAGAAGCCATTGCAGAAGCTGCAAAAACGAAGAGGAAGAGGAGTCGCTCACCCATTTTCTAAGTCAATGCCCAGCCCTTGCAAAAACTAGGTATAAGTTCCTGGGCAAATACATCATCAACAACCTCTCGGACTGTTCAGTCACATGTCCAGGTGATTTATTAAAATACCTAATTTCAACAGGTTGGATTTCGGCGAGGAAGTGGTTTTAAAACGGCACTCTAGCGCTAATTGTGGCTCGTAGTGGACTATACGGGTCAGCCACGGAAACCAACCAACCAAACCTGAGAAAAGAAACCAGATCCACCCAATATACAATCTGCAATGCTTGCTTCACGACAGAATCGCTGTAGAGGAACCTCCTAAGCGCACAGACCCTGCACAGTGCACAAACTGTCAGGAGCGCCCACACGAAATCGTATTGTACACTACCTCTTGTCTGTGTATCGTGTGGTCACCTCCACGAGACCTCAAGCTATACCATAAGCAAAACGGACACAACGTCAAAAAAAAGCAGTAACTGCTGAGGTAATCACACTGCAAACTATAGAGGCTGTCCAGTTTTTAAGGAACTGAAAAACCGGACGAAACAG
>JBAMAV010000520.1:0-29698 GCA_037043315.1 Amiota communis
TAAATTTTGCATGTATAAAAATAATCGGGTACTGACAATCATAATTTTCACTACTATGTCGAATCACCTTGCATTTATTGATTAGAAAATACATATTCAATTACTTACGATGATCGTTTGTGATCGTATTTTGTGTTGCACATTTAAGAATGCCCATTGGCGTACACGAAATTCACGTGCATGTTTCGTTGAACTCTTTGTGACTCTTTGTATTGTAATTTCTCTAAGTCTCTGCCGATACTCACGACATTTTTCAGCATTACTTTTGGACATGGAAAATATTTTATTAAAATGATCAAAAACTGTGAATTGTAATTGACTTGCTTTGCTATAAGAGGCATGAATTTATATGGGAACTTTTTCAACAAGCATCAACAAGATCTGTCGCAAGATAGAATCGTGCTCAAGGCTATGTCTAGCAAGTCTTTACAAGACTGGCATAGACAAATATTTGCTCACTTTACACTACTGTCACTAAAATTTCAATTATGTTTACATACACACAAAAGACATTTGACACATGAACATAATTTGAAATTTCAGTGACTGTAATGTAAAGTGAGAAAATATTTACTTAGTGTGAGCGAACGTATCTTAATAGGCTAGACAATCCTCTCACGAAACATTTCTGCTCTCTCAAACTAACTTTCGCAACAACAATTGCACACCAATTCTTCGAAATTTTTTTTAGTCGAGGAGAGCAAAATTGTTTTGTGAGAAGATTGTTTAGTCTGCGAGAGCGTATTGTATTCTGAATTGTTCGTTTATACATAAACACGCTAAATAAGTCTGGAGAGAGCAACAACTACTACTAAAGGTAAGCATCTCTATCTTATTTTGAGCGTAGAGTGTTGACGTGACGAAACACCGCACAAAGAGGAGACGAAGAAATACTGTATATCTGTATTCTATCTCAATCTTTTGCAGGCTAAAACCTATATATAGTTTGTCTCTTTTTATGTATTTTTCACAAATTTTCAGTTTTAATTGCTCAAAATTAGCCACAACGTTCCGTTTGCATATATAGCTAAGACAAAAAACAGGTGTTCGAAATGCAACAACCTTTGAGTAAATGGCTTGATACATTTTGTACATAAATCGTTATGCGTCGCCAGTGTAAAAATTGTATTAATGTTGTGATGTTTTTTTTTCAATTCTTTAGCATTTTTATTAAAATTCTTTTCAGTTTTTTGTGTTATTTTCTTTTATGTTTTAATGCAAATGTAGAGTACTATTTTTTGGATTCTTTATTATTGTTTTAATTGTGTATTTAAATTTAATTATTCCTCTTCTTCTTCCTCCTCTTCTTCTTCCTCCTCTTCTTCCTCCTCTTCTTCTTCCTCTTCTTCTTCCTCTTCTTCTTCGTCCTCCTCGGCTTCTTCGTCCTCTTCTTCGACGACTTCCTCCTCGACTTCATCTTCATCTTCTACGATATCCTCATCAGCCTTGGCATCTTCCTCACCCTCGGGTGTGTCGGGTTCCCCAGCCTTCTTACCTGGTCGTTCGCCGAACCACTTTGGTAGTTTAGCTGTTTAGGAGTGTAAGGAAAAAAGAGATTATTATTATCGAATTCCACTGTGCTCTTTTTGAATATAACGTGACAGTAAATCATTTCAAACAAAAGAGACCCAAAAATCACTGAATAACATCTCTTTCTCTCCTTTACTCTATCTTTCCCTGTCATTTTGTACTAAGTTAAAGATACAGAGGGAAAGATACACAGCAAGAAGAGATAAACAAAATAAGACTGAAACACCAAAACTGAACTCCATATATGACAGACAATGAACACAGAACTTATTCTAATTTTGTTGTTGTTGTTGTTTTTGTTGTTGTTGTTGTTTTCTCAATTCTTGTCTAATAATTAATATATGTAGTATTATTAGTTATTAAAAATACATACATTTTTGGCGGCCAGTGTACTGATCCTTTTTCTCATTCCAGATCTTCTCATTCACATCCTTGCTGATCTCATCCCAGCCCTTCATGGTTTTATTAAAATAGGACATAAATTTTGTTGATCAGGGTTAGTAGTTGTATTGTTGTTGTTGTCGTAGTTGTTGGTTGTAGTGATAATGATCATGAATGTACATTTAACAAAAAAAACAAGAAAACAAAAAAAGATAACGAATAAATTGTAGTATTAGAAAGGACACATAGAAAGATCAAGTAAAATACAGAGTGTCCAGAAAAGTTGAGTGCAATTTCTTTTTGAAATTACTGAGAGACGAGTGGCCAGCGGGGTGGTGGGCGTGAAAAACTAAGCAAAAATGTAGTTGTGTTGGATCTGTTCACCAGTCAACAGCGTTCGTTTTTGTATCTGAGCGTAATAACGGAACAATATGCTGCAGTTTTACACGCCCATCACCACGCCGCCCACGCGTCTCTTAGTAATTTAAAAAAAAAATTTTACTCACCCTTTCTGGACACCTTTTGCAACAAATACTTATGTTGTTGCAATAAAATAGCTTAATCATTGAATTCCGCAAGAATTGGAGCATTAAAAAAATGTAAAATAACTAATTCTTGTGTATAACGTAGAGTTCTTACTCTGCATGAGAATATAAAAAAAAAAACATTTACAAACGATCAGATAACAATGTAACCGTAATCAAGTAATTGATTTCTATACTTCTTGCAACCCAAAGAAATTATGAACGAAGCATACACGCACATATATGTAGATACTAGATACATATATAAAACATTCCAGAAGTTAGTACATATGTAGTATAATAGTAGCATTGTCAACTGATTTGCTTACATTTTGTTCGTTGCATAAATCTTTCTTGTTTTTCTTGCCAGGATTTTTCTAAGTTTTCCGAATATTGTGTATTATAACCCTTTAATATATATAGTTCAAGTACACATTTTGAAATTACCCAATCAAATGGTAAATAAGAATAAGTACTACAATAAAAGAATACTTACACCTTCGAAGAGTTTTTTCTTGTCATCATATGAGCGGGTATCAACACGTCGCTCGTATTTGGAGGCGACTTGAATCTTGGGCTATATACAAAAAGATATAGTGATAAAACAGTTTTGTAAAATAATCTTATATCTTGCATATTGAAACTATTATATTTACCGGGTACTTGCCAGTCAAAGCCTCTGGGTCGAGACCCTTTTTCAAAGCTTTGTGCCTGAGCTGCTGCTTCTGTCTTTCCTTCAATTCCTTCAACTATTTGTGTTTCCGTTAAATAAGATTAAATATAATAGTGTGAATATGTGGGGAATGGAGGAAGTAGTTTAATCTACTTACATCGTAGTCCTGACGTTTCTGCCTTTCTTCCAAGTCATACTTTTCAGTTTCCAATTTGACGATGAGTTCCCACAGTTCTTGAGCCTTTTCACGCAATTTGCCTTCCTGGAGACCTTCGATGGCCAAAGGTTTGATACGGAACGACAAGGAGATCTTTTTCTCTTCTTCCAATTGCTCCTTAGTCTTGTTACGCTCCATGGCAGCGGACGAGAGTCCCAACTATTTTTTTTACATAGGACAAGGTATTTTTGGTTTGTTTTGGGAAACGACATTTGGTTGTTGTTGTTGAAGGTGGTGGTTGATATTCAGTAGTGTATAGTATATGCATGAAGTCACGCAGCAGTCCAAAATAAATACGTTTGCATTTGTTTATATTTTTGTGAGTGTTTGTAGTGCATTTGTGTGTTGTGTATGACAGACGACAGTTAAATGTAGTAGGTAGTATGTCATTGTTGGTGGTTGTGATTGTTTTATATTGTTTGTTATGTGTGTGTTGTGTAATTATATATGTGCATTTGTGTATGTGTAACAGAATGTATACATAACATAGATAGAATAAAAAGAAAGAAAGAGCATGAACAGATGAAAAGAGAAGAATTGCATTTTAGTTTTTAAAACAATAGATGTCAAGAACGTTTTTTTTGTTTTTGTTATATATTTTTTTTTTGTTTTTGGTATTTTTAAAATGTTTGAAAAAGAATACGTTACATATTTTGTAAATATTGAGCAGTTTATATTTTTGTTTTGTTTTTGAATTGTGAATGCGTGAGTAAGTCTCAAAATGAGGAAATTAAATGGCGGGCGGTCGGTAAAATTAATGTAAAATTGTAAAAAGTATTAAAGTTGTAGGTAGAACGTAGAATTAAGATCAATTCATTATATTAAAGATGAATGAGGAAAAAAATAGACAGAAATTTAAAAATATAGATAGAAAAACAAAGTGTGTGTGTGAGTGTAGTTGTGCGTGTGAATTATTCAAGTATATGTGTAATTATCGCAGAATATTTTATATTGTTTTGTTTGGTGTTTCATCGAAAATAAAAGAAAGAAAATATGTTTGGGGAGCGTATAAGTAGGCGGTATTAAAATATAATGAAATAATTACCACGCCTGCCTCCTTCTTGGCAATAGTGAAGTTGGGTCCCTTCTTGTCCTTGTCCTTCATTGCCTGGAGCATAGCTTGACGTTTCTTTTCAGCCTCTTCGAGACGTTGACGCTTCTCTTCGATTTCACGTTGTTTCTTCTCTTCGGCTTCGCGTACACGACGCTCCTCCTCTTCTTTCTTGCGTTGAGCCATCTTTTGCTCCTCTTCAGCACGCGAAATCTTACGCTTGGCCTGCTTCTCCTTAAGTTTTTTTAGCTCATCCTCTTCCTTGGCTCGCTGTTTACGCCATTCGCTGATATATTCTTTCAGCTGATCATCAAGATCGGAGCGCTTTTGATCCTGACGTTTGATAAACTCTGGATCGCCTTCACCTCTGCACACAAAGTAAAAATATTAAAATTATCAACAATTGAATCTTTTGATTATAATTACTGTTTATATTATTTTAAACATAAAAACATTTATTTAAGTGAATATTAATCTTAAATTGAGAATAGTAGACAAATGGCAATAAATATTTATAATCATTAAAAAAGCTTAAATTATTCGTTTGATTATTTTAAAAGTTTCTACAAGTAAATCCCTATCACTATCATTTGATGTGATATAAATACGTATCTATAAATCTATTCTTTACAAGTATATATAGGCATTTAGGTAGATATGTAGGAAGGTGTTAGCTTGAAGAAACCTCTAAATGGGTATAACTAGAATAGAGCAGTTTACATTTAGATGAGCTTAAGAAGCGCCATAAGCAGAGTATATACATATTGTAGATTCAAGGCAACAATGTCTATGTATGATAACGATGTCGATAACATACTCATATGTCCATAGGTACATATTATGACAATAAATTTCAACAAAATTGTAAAAATAATGTTATTTTTATTTAGAATTTAAGTTAATGGAACAAAAAATAGTAATAAACTTCAACAAATGCATCACAATAAGCAGCACTTTGTACGTTGAATTTGTATAATTAACAGTAAAGAGGGCATATACACTAATGTATACTTAAATTATTTGTGCCACAAGCTAAAAAAAATTCGTGAAGTAACATACATATATGTATGCATAAATATTATATTTTTATATGCACATGTAGTTCAGTAGGTATTTATTTAAAATATGTTGAGATGTGATAAACTTTTTGGTGAATGTTCCTCTTACATGCATTCTTATGTCTACTAATTATATTACTGAAATTCTATAGCCAGATGGTTGTTACACATTTATTAAGCACATAATTCTGATTGTTCATCTCGTTGATCTGTCCCTTCTATACGGTTTGCTGGGAAACTTGTTCCGGTCTGCTATTTTAACTCTCCTTCACATTTTTTAAGTTAAAATATGCAAATTACTACAGAGTTGGGTAGCATAGTTAATTAGTTATCTCACAGTTATTTGTAGGCTGGTTTGCCTTTTTTATCCAATCCACTAAATAAGGTAACCGTTAATTAAGATTTTTAAAGTTATTGTTTTCAAATTATTGCACAATTTTGTGGTAAGTTTAAGTTCGTTAAATTACAAATTGGATCGATCAATGGTCCGAACTACTATAAGCGTGCCCAAAAAGATAAAAAAAATTTATAAAAAATATGACCATGATATTATATATAGATAACTATCAATTCTAATATATTTATTTGTTTCCTGGAATAGCTTCCGCAAAACAGGCAACCAGAGGGTTAAGCCACATCGGTGCTTTCTTCGGAGCAGAGTCTCCAAAATACGTCTCTTCGTTATTAAAACTTTTATAGCTAAGCTCTTTTTTAAAATCATGGGTTATTGAGTGTTACAATGAATTGTATAAATGGAGCATAATACGATGGTTGAGTTTTATATTTCTGGAACGGGCAATCCTAGTTTTGTCAAATCAAATCTGACATCTGTTTCGTGAAATACGACATTTTTTAGCTTAAAAATAAGCAGGATGGGTTGACATACTAGTTCTACTTGTTTTGTTTGCAATTCTTAAAGAATGTATCTATTATCAATTATCTTTATGTAATTTATCTCAACAAAAGTGCATATATGGACTTAATTCAATGTTTGGCGAAGAAGCACCATCGATATGCACAGTATTAAGGGGGTTCTCAGATTTCCGATGGAGTACGTGAAGGTTGTCCAAAATCAGTTTATTTGCCAGAAACCATCGATGCGTGAACTGATATTACACGATCGCCATATGGCTTATCGTGAAATTGAGACATTCCTGGGAATTAGTTCCATCAGTGTACATTCAATATTACATGAACATTTGGCCATAAAGAAGATGTGTTCGCGTTGGATTCCCCATAATTTGATGATCGCTCAAAAGGAGGCTCGTCGCCGATTGGTACAAAAGTAGTTGAAGAAAAACGTATATAAAATCGTTACAGGCAACTAATCTTTGATCTATGCGTATGAGCCAATTGACGGTATGGGTCTTTCTTCGCAAAAACCGTACATATGGTCACGACAATGTGAGCTCTCACAGTACTCAAAGCATCGAATTGATGGGCCATTCACAGTAATATCCTGATTTGCTGCCCAATAACTTCTTTTTGTTTAAAAATCCATTCAAGCGAATCAAAAGTTAATTGATCTTAATGGGGAATATTTTAAAAAATAATAAAACCGTTTCCGATGAAAAATACAATATTTGATTGTGTTCTCTGTTCCCGAAATATAAAAGGCAACCCTTGTATCATAAAATTTTTATCAATATTAGTTATTATTGTACATATATAAATAACAGGGTCTATGTGTATCCGTGTATGTGTATGCGGTCGTGTGTATCTTTCTTTAGATTTATTTTATTTTTTTGTTTTGGAAAGGAGCCAACAAAACTACAAATTAAATAAAATGACTGGAAAACACATTTATAGTTATGCATATAAATAAAATTATATATATTGAAAATACAAAGGCAAAGCGAACAAAAATAATGAAAGAAACAAAGAAAAAACAAATTCTTTTTATTTTTGGTATGAATTCACTTACTCGGCTGGTGTCTGAGGTGGTTTTCTATACGTGAGGCATTGAGGTAACAAACATGGTGTTTATATATTTTTTGATATTTGTGGATATTTCGAGGTTGTTTTTTGTGTTGTACAATTTTTTATAATCAATAAAACAATTGTTCATAATTCGTTGATTGTTGTTGGTTGATTGATGGGTTGATTGATTGATTGTTCGGGTGCAGGTTTACATGTGTAAAGAAATATATGTATACGTGTATGTAATTGGGGTGGGGAAGTGTGGTTGTGGGGTTTGGGGGTTGGGTGGTGGTGTTTGCGTTTGTGTTTGTGTTTGTTGGTGGAGAGAACAAACAACACAACAACAAAAACAGATGTTGAATTTGACGATGTTTTTTTTTTATGTTTCGCATTTTTGCACAAAAATAGAGAGAGGAAAATAAGAGTGTCGGTGAAAAGAAAAAGAAAAATAGATTTGAATAAAAAAATTTATGAATTAAAAAATATTTAAAAGAAACAAAAAATTTGTGTATGTAATTTTGGTTTCCTAAAAAGCACTTGAAATTTAAATATTGAAAATTGAACTAAAAATAAACAAAAAATATTGTATAAGCAAAAACTTATGCTAAATTAAAGAAGAGCTTTGCATTTATACGTTTTATTTTTTTTTTTTTTGTTTTTAAAATATTAAAAGGATAAACAAACTACTTATATATAATCAAATAAAATTTTTTTTTTTTTTAATATTTCATAAATTTTTTGCTTTGCTATCAAATAATTAAAAGCAAAAAAAAAAAGTTTACGAAAAAATTATTGAAAAACAAAGAAATAAATACATAAAGAAAAAAATAAATTTTGTATATAATGTCCCGGGGTTTCACTGATTTCTCCTGTGATTCTGATTTCTAATTATTTATTTCAAAATTTGAGATTTGTAGCCAAGAATTTTGAAAAAGTTTTAATTTTATTATCATTTTTATCATAAATTTAGATTTCATTGATATCCTTCGTTTCACAATTCAGTTTCACAAACAATTGGAATACTTGTCATTTTAATTTTTATGGGCTTTATCCTCTATAACAATACTTTTTCTAAATTGAATTTAAATTTAATTAGTAAAAATATACATTGTAGTGCATAGAAACCTTAAAACAAATAAAAAGAATTTAAACATCACCACTGAAATATTGGCTAGTTCCAAAAAAGAGATGCCAATGTCGACTCTAGGCAAGAATACAAATGAATGATTTTGGCAAACTATTAACCCATTGAACTTGGTTACATTGTTTAGGTTTGACATATGACTATAAAAATCAGATAAAACCGCATAATAAATCATATGTTAAAATGTGAAACCAAAATTTTGTATTGTATTTTTTGTAATTTAAATTTTATAGGTAATAAAACTGAAGCATCATTTTTCTCTAATTCTTATTTTATTTATTATAATAATTATTTTTTTTTTATTTAATTTATTTATTGTATAAATAAAAAAATTACTTACTTCCTGCAATTGTGAACATAAAAGAAAGAAACAGAGAAAGAGAAAAAGAGACAAAATAGAATGTAAAGATATAGAATTAGAACATTTTGTTCTTTCTTAAAAATACTATATTTAATTGTTCGAATAGTAAATTTAAGCCAAGCGAAGATAGGCAAATTTTGGCTCTCATTTATTTTCTATTTTCTTTTCAATTCAATTTGATCATTTAGTGTAAATTTGAATTTTGTGAAATTTTTGGTAAAAAATTAAATTTATATGATGTTGTTATCGATTATACTACAATAAAATCCAAATTGTTTGATTCAAAGAATTAAGTTAGTATATTGTATACAATTGCCAGATTCACAGCGAGTAATAAGAGATATATGGCCTTACTTTGCATTGCTAAGCATTTGCAGTTGCATCAATTTTTATACTAAGTATATAGGCCTACAAAATATTTTTTACACAGCTTTTTATTGTTTTCATATGGAACCTCCAAATTCGTTTAGCTGTATCATGTCACGAATTTTACCCGACTGCCAAGAAATGTTATGTTTTTCGCGCATATCTTGTATTCAAAAGAGCGTGAAGAGTATATATATACAATTTTAAACGTCACTCTGTCTCTGCAAGCTAATCTCAAAAACGGTCTCAATTTGAACGTGGTTTCCACTGGTGGATTGTACTTAGCAAGCTTCTTGAAGCATATAACGTTTATTTTAGCTAAATTAAAGTCTCATATGCACTTTACACCAAAGCAAATGCACATCAACATTGATGTGCTTACTGATACGTATCAGATTCGACAACAACCACAAGGAAAATGACGTCATTCAGGGGTTGTTGTTGTAGTTTTTTTGTGTTTTTCCGCCTGTCGCATCACTAAACAGCAGCTGATGGCTCAAAACATTCTTAAGTAAACCATAAATTGTCATTTTTTTTAAAAGAATTTAATAAAATAAGTATCAGGAATGAAAAAGGGAATTGCAAGAACATGAATTTTTCACAAACTTTTAGTTTTTATTTAACCAACGTGCTCGCAAGTTTCACGTGTGTGTATAACCAAAACGTGACGTTCGTGATGCAAAATATCCGGTGTGAACGAAAAACCCCATCAACGTGATGTACTTTGGTGTAAATTGCATATAAATCAAAAGAAACTATTCAAAATCGATCTACAAAATCAAATGATATTAATTTGTGATTAAATTTTAAGTACTCTTCCCAACTTTTTGCGCATTGGTTCCAACTTTTTGGTCAATTTCGACTGTCTTCCTTTTTTTTGTTGCGCGCAACATTACACAGCTGATGATGTAGGAAACTAACTTCCTAACTGTTACACTAATAAAATACCATGCGCATAAAGTCGCAGGCATAGCTAGTATTATATATATTAATGAATAGTAGTATAAGTTTGTCTAGAAGTTTGTAACACACAAACATCGGAGACCCTATAAAGTTAATATATTCTTGATCAGCTTAATGAGACGAGTTGTCCATATCCGTCCATATGAATACGAACTAGTTTTTACGTTTAAAAAGTGCAAATTGGTCAAAAAGGACATTTTCACAGTAAAATGTATTGGTAAAAGGACAACAATGCAAAAATCCACTAGTATTTTTTAATGAATTTTTAATAAGCATAGACTAAAAATTTGCACCAAGTATAAAACGATAAACTGCCTTCCTAAGATTGGCATCACTCAATAAGTTACAAGGCTAACTTTTTTTGACTCATAAACTTAACTTCCTCTGAACTCATCATCCAACAACAGTCCCACATCCCAACGATCATGATAACTTCTTGAAACATTATAAAAATCAAATGATATTTTTAAACTAATAGTTGGATGGACATAAAATTGCACAAAATATCATAACTTGTTTTAAAAAAATCATATGGTGCTTATTTTGAGTCTTTATTTATGTGAAATTTGTTGAGTGATACTACAAATTGAGAAATGCTTATTTTTTATTTTTTCTTAACCATATATATTTCAAATGCATTAATAAATATAAATGCATCATTGTTTTTTTGGTATACATTTTTTTTACCGCTATATTTAACTGTGAAAATGTCGTTTTTGACCAATATTCAATTTACAAACGTGAATAAAAAATTGTGTCGTGATACAAAAAAGACGAAGCTAATATTTGGAATCTGGAGGTTCTTTCCATAGATTCTATATAAAAACATTCAAAAGCGTTTTCAATGCAGGCATGTGGTATTAATAATGAAGAAAATGTGTAAAAAGGCCTTATTCATTTGGTATAAATCAATCAAATTTTGTTTTAATGTTAATGGAGTAAGTGGTAATTGCAAGGGAATTAAATCGAAACAATTTTTGAGTTTTTCAGTTGAACTTTTGTGTAATCCATATTTAAGTTCGTGTATTCATACACGTTGTTGGGTCCTGGTGTACTAATTCGACTATGACTGCGGTTGGATTTAGTGCTCAATATTTTGAACATCACTGTTGAAGAATGAGAGCGGCGCTCTTGTTTGATTCATTTTTGACCTTTGAATTATCTTCTTGTTTCTTTATGCTATAGTCACTTTTATATTAAATAGATCAGAATAAATTGTGACTTGAGACAAAACAGTTGTGTTAATTATTTGATTTCATATTCGAGTAATTCAATGTAAAAGTTTGCACTCCCAATTTTAAAATAATTCAAGAAAACGCACTTGGTCGAACATACTTATTAAGAATGTCTCTGTTCTGAAGTTATAATTTCTAAATCGGACAATAATGAAATTATTTACCACACATGGAAAGAAACTTCAAGCTCGAAAACTCGAAATGCTAGAGTTTTCATGAACTCATATCGTTTTAAGAGTATATATTTAAATTTCCGGTCTTTTTGACTTAGGTGATAAGCACCTATTATATGCATATGAATAATCAGTTCAACTGTGGTGTTGTGGAAGATTAAATTTATTCAGATTTCAAATGTTTAACGCATCTAGTATTTTAGAATATAATGAATATATAAAAAACGGTTCAGATCAGACAATTTAATCAGTCAGTCTCGATATTTATTGAGTGAGTACTAAATTTGCATATATTTGCTCTTAGTAAATAACAGACTGACCAGATAAATATGGTGGCATATACATTCACAAATAGTTGCCATATATTGATTGTAACATTTAATTTAAATTAAATGTAGAAAAATAAATCTTTATAATAAATAAATCTTCTTTTAGTTTAATTTTAAATTTTCATTTTGGGATAGTATGCGTGTGCGTATTTTTGTATGAATGCGTATATATTCTTCGTAAATTTTGATAACTTAAGTATTCGACATTTTATAAATGAATTTTGTATTCAAAAACAAAACAAACATAAAAAATACAAATAAAATAAAATCAAGAAATAGCTTTACAAATTTTGGTTTTGAGTTTGTAGCGTTTTTAGAAGCAGTCAATCTTGTAAGCAGGTGCACAAAAAATATTGAATGAAAGACTAGAAGAGTTCTTAATGCATTAATTTATTGAATACTTACGTCTCCTCTCTGGTTTCCTCGACAACCTCCTCCTCCTCAGAACTGGGCAGTTATATGGTTAACAAAAACAATTTGGGATTTTTTATGGCGATGAAACAAAATATATATGTTTTTGTTTGCAGTGCATTTTGGTGGTCGTGATTTTAATTGTAAAAGTGCATTTTTGTGAAAAATAAATAAATATTTATTCATTCATTTATTTCATTTCGTTTTGTGTTGTGTACAAGAAACAAAAATAGACACAATACAGAAGGAACATAACGAGTTCATTTTCATTAAAAAAATAAATCATTTTTTTAAATTAAAAATAAAAGGAAGAAACATTTTTTTTATTATTATTATTTTGTTTTACCATTTTTACAGAAGATAATGAATGAAGATTATAGAGTATAAAGAGCGAAAAATAAAGATCCTGTTTATAACATATAATAGAAGTATTTCTTAAACAAATGGTTATCCATTTTTTATTTTACTTTAATATATTGTAATTTAGTTCTCTCTCGATAATAACAACAATAATCATACTCACGTGTATTCTTCATCGTCGGACATGGTTATGGTTTAGGATTGAAAAAACCTACAAATTTAAAAAGAAAAATCTATCAATTAATCACATTAGATATACAAGATTTTTTTAGTTAATATAAATTTATTCGATGTACTTATAAAATGTATATAAATATCTTACAGTATAAGCAACTAAAACGTAAAGACTTAACACACCGAAATAGAAGACCCGACTGACTGCCAAATGATTTCTTAATTTTTTTATTTATTTAATTTATTTCTGATTTTGATGTCGACGCTAATGTTCGCTCGGCTTGATATGCCGAGGCATTTAGGATCTATAAATAACCATGGTGTTGTGCCACTCCCATCGAGGCTGTCATATTGCGTTGCTTCTATATCGGCATCTACATCTGCATCTTTATATGTACATGTACGTAGTATCTATATAAATACAATTCTATTTTACTCTACTGTACCTACTCAACTTTTCTCTATTCTCTACATAAGAAAAGATACAAGTTTGCATGTGATGTAGACATTTTGAAATCATAAAATAGATTTTTCCCCTTTTATCCATTTATGATGCTAAATATTTTCTATCCAAAATTGTGTATTTGTCTGCAACTTTTTAACTGACTTGTTTTTTAAATGATAATTTAAAATTTTATCTTTTTTTTGTTCATTTTCTTTTCGATGTTGCTTAAGAAATCTTAATTTTTGTTAATCTAAAGAATCAAGAGAAAATGCAAAAGTAAGAATAACAAAAAAAAGGTCTCTGTTATTTTGTAAATTTAAAAATAGCAAATCGTATTAAATTTCCTTTTCCAATGAATTACTCTTTGTCGATTTTATTTTTTGTATTTAATATTTTTGTTGTTGTTGTTGTTATAAAATGTGACAAATGAAGATTTTTCTTTCGTTTTTCTAACCGTTTTCTTTTTCTCCTGAAATCAAGTTTACATTAATAAAAATAGGAAGTTTATACATTAGCAATTTAATAAGTATTAAGATTAAAAATCATTCTTATCATCATAATCTAATAACAGTTATAATAATATTAATTATCTCTTTTCTTAAACTTATTTTTTCGTGAGTTTTTCATGGTTTTGACTTTAAGTTTAAATTAAAGTTTCTATAATTAAGTTTTGAATTCTTTATTATTTTTAAACCTTTTTGACTTTTTGTTATATTTCACTATTTATTATATTTACAAGATATTGTATCATTCCGATGTTTCCTGGAAATTATTTAGAATGTGAAACTATTTTTAGAGGTACCCATTCTATGATTTTGTCATAATTGAAATTATATATTTGTATGTATTTGTGTTAGAATATATATACTTATATGTATGGTAAATTCTATGTATTGCTTAAGAGTGTGATTATTCAAAAGTGGAGCAAGGACATTTGGTATTCCTTTGTAGAGCATGGAGCTTTGCCTTAAATTTTTATACATCTTTATACACATTTATTGAATGTTTAATTTTGTGTAAGTGTGCATGTATTTGTATATCTGTGGTTGCGTGCGTACGCAAGTAATAAGGAGAAAGATTGCGAAAGAAAGTAGAGTTGATTAATTTCTTGTTGCTTCTGCGCGTTTGGTCCCATTTTAGTTAATAAATTAATTTAATGGATATTTAAGACACAAGCTCACAAATATACACGAAAGCACATTTAGCCATGATTTAATTTGTTGTTTACTTATTCTTATTTTCTTAATTGTTTAGATAATCAATTTTCAAAATGTTCAGCAACAGCATAGACACACTTTAGTTGGAGCTTTCTTAACACATTTTTTTTCTTTACTCATACGCTATGTTGGCAATTAAAAAAAAATTAAAAAATTATATTATACAAATATACAATAGTTGCGAAAAACATTCAGCAGCAGAAATTTTGTTTCCAAAATGTGTAGATGCTTTCTCTCTTACTGTGATTTAAGTTGAGATCATGTAACACATACAAAGTTCATGCCTTTAATGATGATAATGCTGTTTGTTCTTATTATTATTATAATAATTATTTTCTTAAAAAAAAAAATTGTGTATAGTTTTAATCCTTTTTTGTGGATATTTTTAAAATCGTTTTTTAAGTGTTGCTCATTAGACTTTTTGTTTTCGTTCTTAACTTTCACATCAAAAGATAAAAAAAAAAAAAAACACACTTAGATTTTTGAGATAAAAAAAAAACAAAAAATCTTTGGGGATTACACTTCCAGTTGACTCTTGATACTTGTCATATACTTTTATATAAACATACAATAAGTTAGTAATGTACACAGGATCCACCGTTCCTAAGATTTTCTTTAATTGTTGGTGTTTGTTTTTTGCAAAACTTACTTAGGGAAAAAGAAACAAATTAATTCTCAACTAAATTCCGAGCAGCTGACGTCGTAGGAGCGAATGCTGCGGTTCGACTAAACAGACTGATGATCAAATGCGATGAAGCACGTTATGTTAAAGATTTTTTTCAGATTCAAAACGAAGAAATATTTCAACATTTCACACTCACAAATACAGACACCAAATTAAAAATGTGTGTGTGTGTATTTAAAACAAAAATTTAATGAAAGGAAAATTTAATATAAAATAAAAAAGCAAGTGAGACAAAGAAAGAACGATCTATGCCTATGTGCAAGTACTTATGCAGATTTTCCGATTTTCTCTTCGTTTTGTATGAGCTGGCTATACTAAGTCTGGCAAACAGATAGACAGAGAGGTAAAAAAACAATCAGACACAACAGCATACAGAGGCAGGTGGGTAACTTTGACTCGTTATCAGTCGGTCGGTCAGCCATTACTAATGGTTATTTTCTTGTTGATTTTGCGTAGGTGCCAAATATCAAAACAAAATTAGATAAATGGGTGATATTGGGGATGGGGGTAGGGTATTGCGGCATACAAACTTATACAAATTATACAAGAGAGTTATGAATGTCTTCTCGGAAGAATAGAAAAAATACCTCCTGTACATCAGTTCAACTTTTGAAGCTTTCAGTAATTTAAAAATTCAGCTGGGTTGACCAATTCAAAAGAGATACAAGATACACACTCGAATGTACATTTATTTATTCATACATAACACCATCATATACACACACAAATAAAGGCGTATGTTCGCCAACATTTTCCTTGAAAATACTTGTCATAATCTGTAATATAAACTTATCTTTGATACAAGCAACTATTCATAATACAAATATATATTTCCATCGTTCGTCCAACACATGGTGTTCTTTTAGAAAAGACATTTCATTTTTAAGAAAAACTGCGCTAGAACGAATAGACATGAGATTCCTGTACTTTACATATACATTTATAGATATATATTTAGAAATATATTTACCTATATGTGTGTTGGTAAGACTAAATATTTCGTGTATTTGTGGTTATCTGAATATTGGAATCAAGTAACATCGCCCAGATATTTTCTTTATATACAAAAAATATTTAAATAACATATTTTTATACACTTCAAAACATTTGCTGTGTAAGGTGAAGTATCACTTTAGTCTGATAAGTGTAACATGCATCAGAGATCTAACAAAAAATATATATAGATGTACTACATATTGGCACGCATCAGCAATATAAGTTGTATTTTTGTAGAAGTTCTTTTATCTAAATACAGATCATTTGTGGCAGTTGTCTTCAGTCTACTACTAAAAGACAGCCACTTTGTAAGACTCAATTTAAAGTAATGTTTATTCTTTGTTTATTTATTCATTATGAGAAGCGTATATAATAAGTATTTGGGGAGACTAAATTTAGCGATGTTATTATGTTATGTGAATAAATTGTATTTAAAAATTTATATGAAGATACATAATTCAAAAATTGCTCTTTTCTATGTTACTATATTTTTATCCCTACTTGCTTTGTCATAAAATCATTTATATTGAAGCAATATTTATTTTATTAAAATATATTGTCAGTTGACATTTAATATATAAGTCCTAACCATTATTAGTTTGCACTGCAAGTTTTTTAACTTGTAAACGTTTTTAAAATGGGTATACATGACACAATATGCCACTCTTTCAGT
Source organism: Amiota communis (assembly GCA_037043315.1). NCBI lineage: Eukaryota > Metazoa > Arthropoda > Insecta > Diptera > Drosophilidae > Amiota > Amiota communis. The sequence continues at coordinate 16,887 of JBAMAV010000520.1, forward strand.
CGCCTTTGTTTTTAATATATCTCGTGACTCAAAAGTCGTAGCGCCAAGTAATTTGTATATTCTGAAGTTATGGTTTGTGCTGCAGGGTGCGCTTATGTCAACAAACGGTGTTCAAAGAGGTGACTAAAATGGAAAATTAACTTTTCTTTTGTAAGCGTATTGCTTGAGAAGGGATTGTCTTATTTGGATGATTTTTCTTTTGTTATGTTCGCTATAGGTCAATTAAAAGAATGCGAGAGAAAATTTTTGAAAAATTCGCCGGGAAAGTAGAAAATTTTGACTATTTGTGTTGTTATTATTTAGAAAAAATTGATAAATTGGATACGAACAGTGTCATGAAATGTAAGACGTGTGGTAAGGGGAAGAGAGGAAGAATGAAAGAATGAAATAGTCAAAGCAGACATAAGGTATGGTGTATATGTGAGCAGCGGCGGCTTTAGGGTGGGGCGACCCGGCTGGTCACACAGGACTCAGGGGCGTCGTACGCTCCGACGCATATCAAACGAACCCTTACAATATCTCCTTTGTTACCGCACCACAACATTATTCTTAACAAATTACGATAAACTCAACTTGCGGAACTATTTGCGGAACTATTTGTTGGGAATTCCCAACAAGTATTTTTTCAATACAATTGAAGTAGTTCAGAAGTTACGAATGATTGAAACCAGACATCAGTATTCAGTTGCTTTGCATAACTGAGTACCATTGACTTTCGTACTTATTTTTGCCAACATGCCGTTTTTAATGAATTCATTCTTCTGTGATTTTTATACTCTTCACGGTAGTAAATACTATTATAAGTTTGTCATGAAGTTTGTAACACACAGAAAGAGACATCGAAAACCACGTAAAGTATAAATTTGTGATCAGATCGATGAGACGATTTGATTTAGCCATGTCCATCTACCCGTCGGTCCGTCTGTCCATCTGTTCGCAAAACTAGTCCCTCAGTTTTTGAGCTAGAGAGCTGATTTTACACATAGGTTTCCTTTTACCAAACGCTGAACATTTGTCGGAATCAGCCGAATCGGACCTAAGGGTCCGAGGGGGGTACCTCCCCGACAAACACCAATTTAAATAAATGTTCTTATTAGAAAAAGTTTATTGTTTTTTTGACTAATTGAACTGAAATTTGGACATTATAAGTTTCTGATCCATAACCACCCACCATGTAAGTTTTATGATCGTAGGGTTACCAGAAGGGGTACCTCCCATACAAACCCAAATTAAATGACAAGCATAAAGAATAAAAGTACAATAAAAGTGCCACTCAAACTGTGTTCTTTGTTGATAAGCAACCCGGAGGAGCGTGAAGAGTATTACATCTTTGGCATAGCCAATGATAGCCTTCTTTCTGGTTTTAACAACAATTATTTAAAATGCATTGAAAAAGATAATTGTCTTTTATTTTACAAATACATATTTTTTCATCGTTGTACATATTTGACTGTGAAAATATCGTTTTTGGCCCAGTTTCTACAAAAACAGACTTTATAACTCGAAAAATGATATTTATGTTATTTTTTATATATAGCATCAGAATTCATGCATTAAATCAGAGAAACATAAAAAAAAATTTTTGTGTTGACTTGTGTAATTGGTCTGTGATATAAAATAAAAATAAAATATGAAACAAATGGCATACAATGTAAACGTAACATCAATACAGCTTTTGCCTTAAGTAGTCGAAGTAGTTTCGATATGAATAAATTGAACTCACTTAACATGAAGTCCTGCGATGAGCAATCTTGTGTGCCATTAACATTAAAGTCTCCGACTGTCATGATTGGTGTAGTGAGATCTGATTCGTATTCAGATATGGTCTTAACTATATTTTTAGAATATTTCATTAGAGATCGTAACACACAAAGCTTAATTTCTGGTAACGCTGTGCCCGGATGGATATCATCTCACTACACCCGATCATGAATTTCAAGATACCATTAGCTATTACTTTTACTCACCAACCTCTGGGTTTTTGATAGTGTCCGACCGAAACAGGATTTTCAGCCAAAACCGAAACCATAAACAGTCCTTCGCCCCTGGTTGCAATTTCGGCCGAAACCGTAACCGAAACCGAAACACATTAAACATATTAAATTGAATATTAAAATTTCTATAGCATGTTAAACTCTAGTGTTCTTTTTACACATACTACTTATATAGAGACAGTTAACTCATGTTAAATGAAATAAAGAACTATAACAAAGGATTGCAATGACTTTCCCCCAGAAAAACTGAATGGTAATTTCGGTAGGTATTACGTACTTAGTTAAAGGAAATTATTTGAAACATCCCATTACAAAAATTTAATGAGAAAAAGAGTTTTTTCAATTTTCTTAGTAAAGAGAGTGCCATCTATTGGTCCGATTTTGATTTAATCATTAATCAGTTTTTCAACGAGTTTCGCTTTATTTGGTAATTTGGCTCCACATACCAAAACAATTCGTAATTTAAAAAATAATTAAAACTTTTTTTAAAAAGATAACTTTAGCATCGGACATTATTGACTGTTACCAAAAATTTAAAGAAGCAATTTTTTTTTTTATACATACTGAATCGGACCCCTAGGGGTGTACCTCCCATACAAACACCAATTTAAATTAATATTCTTATTAGAAAAAGTTTTTTGTTTTTAAACATATCGAACTGAAATTTAGATACTATAAGTTTCTACACCATATCCATCAACCATGTAAATTTCATGGTTACCAGCAGGGGTACCTCCCATACAAACTCACATTAAATGACAAACTTATGAAGAGTAATTGTACAATAAAGTGCTACTCAAACTGTGCTCATATTTGATACTCAAACTGTGTTCTTTGTTGTTACTAAAACTGTATCAGAGAGAATTTAGTGATGCTAAGAAAGGAAGGTTGGATGCAACCTGGAGGAGCGTGAAGAGTATTACATCTTTGGCATAGCCAATGATAGCCTTCTTTCTGGTTTTTTTCTAATTACGTCTAAACATACATGCACTGACGTCAGACTCAGTCGCACAACATTCACACAAAGATGCATGAATTGAATGAGTGAGAATGAGAGGTTGTTTTCGAATTAATTCGAATGCCTTCATTTTTTTTTTGCATAAAAACAAAGGGCTTTTGTTGCTTTGCTGTGCGTAAGGAAAAGAAGAAAGAAAACAACAAAAACAACATATTATTTTATTTATTTTATTTATTATTGCTATTAGAATTAAGAGCACTTAAAGCTAACAGGAGAAGGGTAGCACTGGCTGCTAAAGCCTCTGGCTACTTACATTTTGTCTTAGGCTTAATGTGTAAAAGGTAGTAATAATGGTATGTGGGTACTTATTTCTATAAAAACAGTGATTTAATAACAGTTATGTAGTATAAGTATGACTAACTGATAATATATTTGATCTTAATAGTTTGTTATAAATATTTGCATGTTTTAGGAGTTTTTTTTTTTGACATTTTACAAAAAGTAAGTATGAACAAAGTGATTTAATAGTAGGTATGTGGTATGAGTATCACTAACTGAAAAATTAGCTTACATCCTAATTTTTATAGTTTGTTATATATATTTGCATGTTTTAAGAATTTTATTAATATTTGTGCATTTATTACATTAATATTACAAAGCATTGAGGTCGGGTTGCATTTTCATAGTATTACCTTTCTGGAATGACTTAATGAGGGACAGATGGTTAAGATATGTTCAATGTTAGTAGCTTGTGTGGGGGTACCTCCCATACAAACCACCCCCTTAAATTAATGTTCTTGTTAAAAAAAGTTTTTTGTTTTTTAACGTATCGAACTGAATTTTGGGACACTATAAGTTTGTAACCTATAGCCTTGAATCGTGTAAATTTGATGATCCTGGGGCTACCAGGTGGGGTACCTCCCATACAAACCACCCTTCAAATTAATGTTCTTGTTAGAAAAGGTTTTTTGTTTTTTAACGTATCGAACTGAAATTTGGACCCTATAAGTTTGTGATCTATATTCATCAATCATGTAAATTTCATGATTCTGGGGTTACCAGGAGGGGTACCTCCCATACAAACCCAAATTAAATGGCAAACTTTTAAAGAATAAATGAACAATAAAATTGCCACTCAAACTGATGTGATGCTAAGAAAGGAAGGTTGGATGCAACTCGGAGGAGCGTGAAGAGTATTACATCATTGGCATAGCCTTCTTTCTGGTTTTTTTATTTATTTAATGAAAGGTCAATTTGGTCGTTGTTGAAAAGCCAGTATGGTGTGTATTTTACCCTTTTTAATGGTCCTAGTGGTATATTAAGGTCTCTACATTTTCCGGTTAGGGTGATTAAGATTGAATTGGTATGTCGACGTTTCCTTAGAGACTGTTTCTTTAAATACTTTGCGATAGGGGTGTCGTTCGAGTCTTGAAGAATTTTGTAGAGTTTAGATTTCAGGAAAGTGTGCTTTTGTTCTATGGGCGCAATGTTGGCTTCATACAAGAGGTTTTTGATTGGGGTTGTACGGTAGGCTCCAAGTGATGTTCTAAGGGCGGTGTTTATTATTACACTGACTTTGTTTAGAGTAGATACCGGCACGCGGCCGTATAAGAAAAGAGCGTAGTCTATCTTGGAGATTATGAGGGCTTTCATAACTGAAATAAGGTTCGTAGTGTTACAGTTGAATTTGGGACTCGCCAGACATTTTAAGATATTTAACTTTTTCGATAAGGAGTTGATTACTTGATTGTACTTTTTGTTAACGGTGACACCTAATAGTTTAATTGAGTTAACTGATGGAATGGTAATGTTGTTTGTTGTAACTTCATAGTGACATTGGCGTTTTTTGCAAAAGTGTCTTTGCTTACATTTTTCCAGCGATAGTTTTGATCCCGAATAGTGTCCCCAGGCCTGAATGTTTTGAGAGAGTTGGTCCAGATTTTTCTTCAAATTTTTCTTTAAATTAAAATTAATGATTAGCTGAAAATCGTCAACATACCTGCAGAAAGTAATGTCTATCTGGATTTCTAATATTTTAGTCAATTTGTCATACGCAATTAGAAATAAAATTACCGATAATGGTGAGCCTTGTGGCACTCCGTTAAATGGGGTCCATTTTGGATAGTTGTTTTATTATATTTTTCCGGTGGGTCATGAAGTTTGTGATGTATTTGATCATTTTCAGTCCAACTTTCCATTCTCTCAATTGTTCTACAATGACATGTAAACCAATTCTGCCAAAAGCCTTGCTAAATTCAAGGGAGACGATTGATGTGTGCCGTTTTTTTCCCAGAGAGTCCGTTATAAAATGGTCTACGTATAGCAGACAGTCTGCAACTGACTTGTGTTTTTTAAATCCAAATGTGTTTTTGGAGATTAAATTTTTTTGTTCTATAAACCACCATAAGCGTTTTGCTATTATTTTATCCTTAGAGAGACATTAGTTGAGTGATATGGGGCAGTAACATTCTGGTTTAGTTTAATCGGTGTTAGGTTTATTGACTGGAATAACAAGGCTGGTTTTGTATTGTTGTGGAATATGTGTGTTGAAGATGTTATTGAAGTGTCTGAGTATCCTATTTTTAGGTGTTGGGATGGCGTGTTTGATCATTGGATACGATATCCTGTCGAAGCCTGGTGTGTGGCCTTTCAGGGAGTTAAGAGCACTTAGTAATTCCACTGCGCAAATATTAAGTTCCACTTTTTCTGTTGCTTGACATGGAGTGTAATCTAGTGATAAGTTTATAGAGTTTGCTTTATGCGAAAGAATGGTATGTGAGAAATTGTTGTCTTTAGATGTTTCCGACCAGAAATGGAAGAAAGTGTTGGCAATTGTATTGTTGTCTGTGCTGATAGTGTTTGAGTAAGGGTTCCGGATCGCATGAATAGACTTCATGGGATTAAGCCCACAAAAGGCGCGGATCTTTGACCAGATTTTAGATGTAGGGGTATTGGGGCTTATTTGTGAGGTGAATTCCCAGGTAGATGTCATTTTTGCTTGTCTCAATTGACGTTTGCTTTTCTAAAGTTAATAATATTTTCTTTTTAATTTGTTCCACATTTTTTTTTTTGTCTTTTTTTAGGTCCTCTAGCCTTTTATTCCACCATGGGACATTACGTGGTTGTTGGTGCAGAGAGGTTTTTGGGATAGCTCTGTGTGCGCTTTGGAGTATTTTTTTATTTAAGTTTGCTGCCTCCTTATTCACCTCATTGCCAAGTGGGACAGTATCGTTTATAGCAGTAATTGATATTTCAAAAAGAATTAACATCTTAATTGATTCCGATTGCGGTGATTAGCAATATTAAAATTAATACAATATAAAAAAATGGTTTAGAAGGTCATAGACCAGAAGTGCTCAAGCCCTATGCTCATTTGTTTCTGTAAAACTCTTAGGAATAGCATGACCATTCTGTGTACGTACTAGAGGTCTGCATGATGGCAAAAAAAACTACGTTCGAATCAACAATGTTCAATATGAACTGAGTGAAATAGAATGCGACGCCGAAAGAATACGAATGAATTTGTGCACTCACGTCAGACTCAGTCGCACAACATTCACACAAAGATGCATGAATTGAATGAGTGAGAATGCCTTCATTTTTTTTTTTTTGCATAAGAACAAAGGGCTGTTGTTGTTTTCTGTGCGTAAGGAAAAGAAGAAAGAAAACAACAAAAACAACGTGTATAGTACGCATATACATACACAGAACCACTTACATACGTCTGCCTTATCCTCCGCTCATTTCCTTCACTCAAATCAAACGAAAATTCGAATTTATTCGGATGTGTTCGGCTATGCTGAAGTTTTCATTTCGTTTTGCACGCTAATTCTTTCTAATTCATTCACAGAATGCAGACCGCTTTAGAACTCAAAACACTGTCATTCATTTCGTATCTCGCTCTCACTCAATTCAATTCAATACAATTCGAGTTCATTCTTTGGACTTCAAGTGTGAACGAAACCACGCAGCTGTCTAGTGCAAATGCAGCTGCGGGTACGATTGGGAAGTGCCTTAGTGCGTTTGACTTACGAATGGAGTAGTAGATGTAATATTAATACAGGCAATAACTACGCAATAATTTTTGAGATTATTAAAGCATGGCAGAAAAGAAAGAAATAATTTAAAAAAAAGCTTTCTGATTGAGAAAATTGGAAAAAAAAACTGAAAAAGATAAAATTCTTGAAGAAACTAAAAAACATATGAATATCAGTAAATACTTTAAAGGAAATTCTAAAGCGAGTACTTCAGATATTGAATCAGATGTGCACGTATCAGACAAAATTTCTTTAGATTCTGAACATTTAGACATACAAAACATATACCCATCTATTCAACGTGATCAAATTGAACAACCAATTAAGTATTTGCATGAAGCCTCTGAGATTTCTCCAAGTCAAAGTCAAAATATAACTTCAGTGGTTGATGAAACATAGGGGAAATAATATTTTTTCTGTTATAACTACGTGGCCAAAAGTACTTACTGCAAGAGACATAGATCACATTATACTATGTGGACCCTTACAAATTTATCTAAGTAATTTTCCAAAAAATGAAAATGGGCGTTCTTCAACACATTACGAAAGAAAACTATCAAACGAAGAAACTATCAAACGACGGTGGCTAGTTTATTCAGAATCAAACGATAGTATCTTTTGCTTTTATTGTCGATGTTTGACTTAAAGTCACTTCATAATTTGACCAGTACTGAGAGTTTCAAAAACTGTAAGCATTTAAGTGAAGCTTTGAAAATGCATGAAAATAGTCCAGCACACGAAAAAGCATTTACCCAATGGACTGAAGTTTCAATTAGTTTTAAAGCTGGATTAACTATTGATAGAGAAGAACAAAAGTTAATATCTAATGAAAGTTTACGATGAAACAATGTGCTTCAAAAATTAATGCACATAACTTTGTATTTGACTGAAAATAATCATAGCTGATGGTACTCCCGATAAAGGCCATAAAGAGCAACTTTCAATAACTTTAAGATGCGCTGACATTACGGAGGAAGGCGTAAGTGTAAAGGAATATTTTATTTCATTCTTGGAAATAGATGATACAACCGGTGCTGGTCTTACAGAAAGCATTTTAAAAACATTGTGTGATATAGGCCTTAACATAAATGACTGCAGAGGACAGGGTTATGATAATGGCGCGAACATGAAGGGCAGGAATAAAGGCGTTCAGAAAAGAAAATACTAACTTAAATCCGCTACCTTTTTCGTACCATGTGGATGCCATAGTTATAATTTGGTACAAAGTGATGCGGCAAAATCATCAGTCTAGTCTGTGACCCTATTCGGAATGTTATAAGAAATGTTTAATTTATTTGCCGGATCGGTAAATATATGGAAAATTTTGACCGACCATTTGAAAATATACACCCTGAAGAACGTAAGTGACACACGCTGGGAAGCTCGAATTGAAAGCGTCGAAGCGGTTCGATATCAATTATGTGAAATGCACGATGCTTTTGTTTCCTTGGTCGATGTTACCAAACAAAGCGATGTTGCAACGTCACACGAAGCGACAACTTTAGGAGGACAAATAAAAGACTTCAGCTTCGTTGTTTCTCTTGCGACGTGGTATGATGTTCTTTTTCAAATTAATGTTGTGAGCAAAGCAAGTCAGTCAGCTACAATCAACTTTGTCGAGTTTATCGAAATCTTAAATAAATGTTGCTTTTATTTGGAAACATAAAAACAAACAGGTTTCGAGCGAGATATTGTAACAGCAACTGAATTAGCGTCGGATCTTGATCTTAAAAAAATATCAAACAAAGAACAATCAATAAAACATTTTTTTAAATTACAAGAAAAGTTAACTGTCAACTTTAAATCAGATATCGATGGCAAAATGTAGTGCGATGAAATTTAAGGCCTGCAAAATTATCTTGAAGACAGTCAAGCAACGCCTATTAAAGCCTTAAACTTTATTAAGAAGCATAACCTTCAAGAATTATATCCCAACACCTGGATATCGTTGTGTATTCTTTTAACAATACCAGTGACTGTTGCAAGTGGTGAAAGCAGTTTTTACAAACTGAAATTAATAAAAACCTACTTGCGGTCTACAATGTCTCAAAACAGATTGACCAGTTTGGCCTCACTGTCCATTGTAAATCAATATGAGGAAAATCTAGATTTTGCTTGTCTTATTAGAGAATTTGCTGACAAGAAAGCTAGAAAAATAAAGTTTTAAATAAAAACCAGAAAGAAGGCTATCATTGGCTATGCCAAAGATGTAATACTCATCACGCCCCTCTGTGTTGCATCCAAACTTCCTTTATTAGTATTCTTTATAAGTTTGCTATTTAATTTGGGTTTGTATGGGAGGTACCCCATCTGGTAACCCTACGATCATAAAACTTACATGGTGGGTGGTTATGGATCAGAAACTTATAGTTTCCAAATTTCAGTTCGATATGTTAAAAAACAAAAAACTTTATTTCATAAGAACAATAATTTGAAGGGGGATTTGTATGGGAGGTACCCCCCCTAGTGGTCCGTTTCGGCTAATTCCGACAAGTGTGCTGCGTTTGGTAAAAAGAAACCTATATGCTCAAAAACTGAAGGACTAGTTTGCATACATACAGAAAGACAGATGGATAGACGGACATGACTAAATCAATCTCATCGAGCTGATCACAAATATATATACTTTATGTGGTCTCCGATGTGTGTTAGAAACTTCATGACAAACTTATAATACTATTCACTCCCGTGAAGAGTATAATAATGTGCTACCCAATTAACTTCCTTTATTATTTTAATATATAATTATACATTAATCAGGGCGCCAACTTATTGACTCGTCCGGGGCGCCTGGGTGGTTAAGGCCAGCACTGTATGTGAGTATGTGTATGGTCGGGTTGGGTGGGGGCTGTTTGGAAAAGAGAAGCAGACATAAGTTCAGGCGTATGTGTGAGTGTGTGTATAGGAATTTTCAGTGAACGCGTCGTTCACAAACTTCGTAAAGACAGTTCATTTTTCTTTTATTTTTATTTAAATAATTGTGTTATATTTTAATAAATACTTAATAAGTATTTAAGTAAAAGCAATTGACATGCAAGCCTTACATATCATTTTAATACGATCATTACCCTGTGTCAAATGTAAAAAATTTAAATAATTAAATTACACCTGACAGCCAATTAACATTTTCTTTTCATAATCGGTTTCATCATTTTGAAGCAAATAATCTCTGTTTGCGTTTATTTAAAAAAAAAAACAGTCACAAAATTTTGTGCACTCGAATTATATATATAAAGATGTACATATATGACTAAATCGAAAAAATCTGGACTCTCGACTTTCCTGTAATAATAACACTGTGTAACAGCGAAAAAAAACTTCTTATCAGACCTAGTGGAGGTTATAGGTTATAAAAAGCCAAACAGAATGGTATGTATTAAATCTCTGATACACCCTCAAAATCTTGTTTTAGAGCCCAAAAACCGTTTTTAGGTAGGTTCCGTACATATTACCTTATAACTTGGCCATTTTTATCGGGAAAGTTTTTGGTCTGTATCTTCATGAATTTGAATGATAACAAACTTGATACATGGTTATAAAGGGCTACGTTTCAGCTTCTAAATACAAAAAAAGAATTTTTAATCCGAAAAAAAATGGCCAAGTTATAAGGTAGTATGTAAGGAACCTACCTAAAAACGGTTTTTGGGCTCTAAAACAAGATTTTGAGGGTGTATCAGAGATTTAATACATACCATTCTTTTTGGCTTTTTATAACCTATAACCTCCACTAGGTCTGATAAGAAGTTTCTTCATTTTTTTTTTTTTTGTAACACAGTGTAATGGTTCATGAAAAACGTTTTCACGCAAAAACACACACGGTAGTGTGTCGATATTATCTGTCCCGATTTCTTTGTGTGTATTTTGTATTTCTATTTTATAATACATATCATGTTTAAAAATAAGTCAGAGAGGTGTCGTCGGACACATGGGCGGAACGAAGGTCCCGATTCTACAGTAATACAGTAATACAGTAAATAATAGAACGTAAGAATTTTTTTTGAATTTTGATTTACGCGCCTAAAAGAAGAAATAAACCGATACACAAACAAAAACTTCATCAATACATATACTTAATCCATAACCAATTGTCCAACGCACAGTGAAAATATAGTGAAAACTTACTGTTTTTCTTTATTGTTTTCGTTTTTATACTTTGATAATGTATGTACCCAGTTGACCAAGCAAGTTGTCGTGCGGACTTCCGACGAAACTATCTGAAACGGGCTCAGAAATGAGTGTTTCGTCCGTACAAAACGGATGTATGAGAAAAAATAGGCAAAAGAGACGACAAGACAACAACAAAAAGTCAGCGCCGCAACAATATCCGTTTCATACTCAGAAACGTTCACGTTCGCGGAAATATTTCGGACATGAAACGGATACATAGATAAATAGCAATAATAAGTAAAAGAGGTAACCACACAATTTTCGGTATTTGTTTTGCTGTCGTTCGCGCTATTCTTCTTTATTGTGTATACATTTAGTGCAGCAGTCGCGTGCGCAGAAAAAGAAGTGAAAACAAAAATTATTTGTTGTTGGCGTAATAAAACAAAGTAAGTAGAAAAGAAAACAAAGTGAAGTGTGTGGTGCATTTATTTAATGTTTATTTTTTTCGTTTTCATGTTCATCATTTAGTGAATAACACATCTTTATCCTCATCTAATTGAATTTATTTCAAGTGGCAAAAATTCGAAGAGTGAGTAAATAACAAATTAAAATATCAAGTGAAATTTCATATTTTCTAATTCTTTCATCCTTCTTCTCAGTACGAACAAGTGATCATCCAGTGGTGGTATAAAACAAGGTAAGTTCATACAAAAATTAAGTGAAGTGTGTGGTGCATTTATTTAATGTTTTTTTCTTTTTCTTTTTCATTTAGTGAATAACACATCTTTCTCCTTATCCAATCGAATTGATTCCAAGTGGCAATATTTAACAGGGTGAGTAAACAAAAAAATATTGCAAAAAGTGAAGTTTTATATTTTCTAGGATGACGGGAACTGAAAAAATCACCGGCAAACGGAGCAAGGAGTAGTATTTTTTATTTGTTATTTCTTATATTTCTTTTTTCTGAATTGTAAATATTTATATTATTATTATTGTCTACCATGTTAAAATAGTTAGAAATTATTATTATAAATAAGTTGTGCTCATTGTAAATAGTTCTTTTCATTAAATGACATGACTTGCGGCCCAAAAAAGGTTTAATTGATGGGCCGAAAACGGTTTCACTAGCGAGCCGAAAACGGTTCTATTGCCGGCCCAGAAACGGTTACGTCAACGGGCCGTTTTCGTGGGCTCTTGCTCATGATGCTCAAGAATTCATTTTGCACTTTCTTCATGCGCGAGTGATGAGCGAACGAAAAAAATACTTACAGCTCATTGCTGATAACAATTCACTTATGTGCGTTCACGTGCTCTCATGCGCTTTGCTCATGTACATTTCATGTCATCTCGGGATATGTAACAACAAAATTACACATTATTTGTTGTTGGGTATGCAAAAATTTAAAATAAGAAGAATAGCTTCGTTTTGTCTATTCTATTCGTTTTATTCAACCGTTGGTTGATGCTTCTCACTACACATGCATATATGCTAGTCGTTCGAAATGAACGCTTCATTAATGAGCGATTCATTTATGAACAAAATCGAAATCACTCACGTTCGTGTATGAGGAAACAAAAAAAAAAATTTTTTCGCTTGCGCTCGTGAGTGAGAAGAGAATGATATTTTTATTTTTTTCATACGTGAATATGAGCAAAAGAACAAAACGCTCTCGCTCGCGAGTGGGAGTGAGGGCGAGTGAGTAATTCGGTACTCTG
>JBAMAV010000521.1:0-14080 GCA_037043315.1 Amiota communis
ATAGAGAAGTTATTAGCACTTAAAAAGACAAATGTTTTTTTTCTAGAATGGGGTCGATTGTGTCGGGTGTGGGTTTCCCTAGTTCCATAATAATAACCATTGAAGTTTGGTTCTACTTCAGTTTTGTTTTACTTAATTTGATTCTACTTTAGTTTTGTTCTACTTCAGTTTTGTTCTATAGTTCTAATGCTTGAAATTTCTATTGCTTGTTATCTTTGAAAATGATTAAGGGCTGTTGTTTTGAAAAATTGCGTTACGAAAATCTGTTACGTAAGGGGAAGTCGAGTATGTTGCACTGGTTCAAACCCGGTTCTGGGCTAGACACAAATTTTTTTTTTTTTAGTAATTCAAAAATTCAAATTATAAATTCATATATGTTAGAGCAAAGCAACAAGATGAGTAAGGTTTGCAGTTGTTGTTGTTTATTGATTTGGCAGCACTAGATTTTGTTGAATGTTGTTGACCACTGAAGTGACGCTCCCCACGTTCTTTTTCGGTGTTGGGAAAGTCGTGGAAGGAGGGCAGGTCTGTGCGTGGGAAGAAGAAGAGGCACAGACCTGTCGTTTTTTTTTTTTTGAGCTCCGTACTAAAATAAATATTTAATTCGTTTTGGTGTCATAATTAATGCAGTCCATCATATACGTACACTTATCCTAATACATTGTGGAAAGAAAAAGAAAAAAGAGTGCTGATTTGCAGAGTTAGTACTGGGTTGTTTCCGTAGATGACTCTTCTAGTTTTCTCTTGAAGAGAATTAATTGCCTTCCGCAACAGCTCTTCCCGAGTGACATTTAGATTATCAGATGAAATTGATTCTGAAATAGGAAATATGTAATTTTAAAGTGTTTGGCATTATTATGGTTTTGTGAAGTATGTATCTTACCAAAAAGAACGCTGTAGAAGTTTCTAAAAATTTGTATTGCCAAAAATATTTGATTTTCACTGAATTCCTAATTTTGATAATAAAAAGAATAAACACATGAATTAGATGCACCACTCACTTCACTTTGTTTTCTTCTAAACACCACTCAAAATTGACACAAATCTTCTTAAATGCACAGGTTCAACAATAAATATCTTCATATTGTAAAATTTCATAACGTTTCATTATCACATTCTATTGTTCAGAATTTCCGCTCTCGACACCATTTCAAAGAGAGCAAACAAATACTTACCTCTCAATTGCTCTCTCTCACTGACGCATAACTGGTGCAACAGGTACAATTGCTTCCGAACATACTACAGGGCACAAATAAATTAAGGTGTATGTATGTGTATAAGCATCGAAGGAAATGACTACAAGAGAATGACGTATTAAAGAGCTGTGTTAAAGTGTGTATAGGCAAGCAAAGTAAGAAAGGAATATAAGAGTAGTAGAAGTAGAACTTCAAGCGAGTCGGATGTGTTGTTGCTGTAGTGATACTACTAATACTACTTAATTGTTATTTTTCTGTCTGTTTGATTGATTATAAAGTGCATTGTTTGTTCGCGGGGCTGTTTACTTGTGCATAATTTAGTTACTGACAGCGAATAAGTGGAGGATCAGTGCATTTTGTTTTTGTTTTCTTCTTGCTCAGCAATTTTACTTTTGCATTGTTATAACATGTAACATTTCAAATTTTATCATATGTGCGCATTGTTGTTACAAATCCAATCTGTTTTTTATCAGTGTTTGTGTACCGTTTTGTGTTTTCTTTCTTTAAACGGTAACATTGTTGTTGTTAGCTCATAGTTCAGTTTAATGCTTTGGATTTATTTCTTTTTATGCGCTATCAACTCTCATGTGCATACAGGGTGTCTTAATTTGTGATTTTGTAATTTTCAACTTTCTGATAATTTGGACAATTATTATTGTCATCATATATATACTTATTTCTATTGTTCACACTCAATTTTTGTCGTGAAAATGATTTGTTGTCATCCTCCATGCAAGAATATACATTTATTCGATGATGATTCTCTACGGGCTGTGTGATAATTTTTGCCATTTGAAGTGTGCGGAAGTAAATCTAAAACTGTTTCTGGCAGTTTGACATGGTCTTGCTCATGTCTCAAACGCCAGGTCGATTTTTCGTCAATATATGGTAGTGTACGTGACAATTTAATCAAGTTGAATAGTGCAGTAAACCAACTTTCATTTCATTTTGATTCGGGCAATGACTTACTCTTCGATTCGCTTCCTCCCCTTCTTATACACCATCACCTTCTCCTATGGACACCCAAGCTTCTCTCCAAATACCTCCCAATAGTCCTCTTTTTTCTGCTACAATTGCCCCTCCAACTGATCCTACCTCAAATCCAGTACTCTCTGTAATACAGGTATTGCCTCCATTATCTTCCTCCAAACGGTCCAGGCCCGCTTCATCATCTTCATCTGACTCCATTGAAGACAATAAGGGAACTTTGCCATCAATACCTCCAAGCGGTCCAGACCTGCTTCTCATTTTTCGTCTAGCACAATTATAAATGATACTGGGAATGTGGCTACCAATGGTGGTATATCCCCTTCTACTTTTGGACATTCACCTAAAGGGTCCAAACAAGCCGTTCATTCGTCGATGTCACTTATGACCTCTGCAGATCCTTTACAATTCATGCCATAAGTTATTAGCAATACATTGAATGTGGTTTCACCACCTATCTTGTCGGTAGTGGCCCCTCTGAAACTAATTTTCCTTTCGAGACTTTCTTGCGATACTACCTGTGACGATATTATAGGTTTATTGCTTAAGATTAGCGTGCCTTTTGATTCGTTCGATGAGTTGTGTAATCCTAAATTCTGGCTTCCAAATATGGTAGTTCATGAATTTAAATCAAAGAATAAGAATAGATCTAGTACTGTAAGGTTACCGGTACATACTAATTCTCCTTCGGCTCCAAGGTCCGCTTCAAAAAGCACCCTGCCTTCAGTATATCTCTTGCCGCCCTCATTTAGACCTTCCGATGGATCCTTCTACCCTTAGTTTGAACATTTATTTTAGAATGTTAGGGGCTAAATACTAAACTTAACAGACTTTTCTTAAATAGTTTCACTTTTCATTCAGATATTATTGTATTCGTTGAAACATGGCTTCGTCCAGACGTTTTATTTCTGAATTATTCAACAATACTTACTTAACGTTTAGGAAAAGATCGTATTGATCGTGTTGGTGGTGGAGTTCTTATTTCCGTTAGATCTTCTTATTCTTCTGACTTTCTATTCTTATATACTGGATATCTTTGGTTTCCCCCCTAATTTAGTTAGCTGGATTAATTTCCTATTTATCTTCTAGAACCCAAAGTGTTATCTTTAAAACAAGACTATTCATGGTGTCCCGCAGGGTAGCCACCTTGGTCCGTTATTATTCAATATTTTTATAAATGATTTGCCATCTGCCATAAAATATTCTAACGTCTTGATGTATGCTGATGATGTAAAGTTATGCTTATCTATTGTATCTCCCATCCAAGAAATGTTTCTTCAACAAGATCTTGATTCATTATCACAGTAGTGCACCATGAACTACCTCACGCTTAACTGTGACAAATGTAAAACTATGTCCTTTTACCGTAAAAAGTTTTAGTTGTAAACAGTTACCTCATTAATGGTCACACTCTGGAACGTGTCACACAATTCAATGATCTGGGTGTTTTGATGGATCCTAAGCTGCATTTGGTCATGCATATTTCTACTATCATTAATAAAGCTAGAGGCGTTCTAGGATATATTAAACGTTGCTCGAAAGAGTTTAAATTATTAAATTATTATTTACCTCTTTGGTTAGACCAATTCTTGAATACGCATATTGTGTATGGGACCCACAGTTTGAAAAGTATAGTGATAATATTGAATCTGCTTAAAAACAATTCTTACTTGCACTGCGTAGTTTACACTGGGATCCTAACATCAACCTTCCATCCTACCAAAGCCGTCTTAAGTTAATCCACCTCCCAAAACTATCTAGTCGTAGGACGACTCGTGGTGTCACTTTCCTGCACAACCTTATTCTTAGTCATCTTTCTTGGAAACGTATATTTTAATGTTCCTTCTCGGGTTGCAAGGAAATTTCCCCCTATATTTATTGGGACCTGTAAGGCCACTTATTTACAGCACGACCCATTTCGCGTTTTATGTCAATCGTACAACCTATACTTTGACCTAGTATCTAACTCTATTTCTTCCGAATAGCTAAACTTTAATCTTTTAACCCATCTTAACACTTAGCTTTCTATTAACCCATTAACTTAATTTCATTTGTTCTCATTTTTTGTAATTTTAATTTATGGTACCAGTAAAATGTTGAAACTAAAGTATCTTTATTGTACAACCCAACGTATTAAATCTTAAATTTATCTTTATGGTGCATGCTTTTATGTATTGCTGATGACGTTAGGTCTGTAGACGCAAAGTAGTTTACTAAGTTTGCATGTTAGTTTAGTACGGAAGTGATTTGTGGTTGATGTACGAATGCATTCAGTTGCTTAACATAACTGAGTATCCTTGAATGTCGTACTCAATTTTTTGGAAGCACACACAATAAGAATGAATTCTAATTCACTTGAGAGAGCGTTACCATAGCAAACGATCGCATTGAAAACGACTGGTACAAGAAGAGTGTGCAAAAGATGGTAAAGAAACGAAAGGAACAAGAAAACCATTCATTGTATTCAAACACAGAACAATCAAATCTGATTTTTAACGTCATCCGTTAGTTTTTGATGAGTCTTTTTTGTCAGCTATAATCTTTACAACTTCAACTGCTTTAGTAGGACTAGCTGGCAAATTACGTTTCGCTTTTGCCACAGCATTTCCAAGTGTAGTCGTTTTCTGGATGCCTGCATTCTTTCTTTCGATCTAAGTTTAGTGAGTATTTTGAAATCTTCATTTGCCTCCATTTTCCTTTTCATTACTTCTCTTCGTTTTCCATCACGAGCTCTTTCTCGATGTATATGTTCTGCATGTAGTTCCATATTTTCTTTTAAATTTCGCCTATATTTCTGGAGATGAGCGGAATATAATATAAAATATAATTCGCCAAAAATACGCAGAAAATAACTTAAATTAAAATCTAATGGGGTATTGAAACATGAGATTGGGTTGTCGCAGCAATAATACTGAGCATGGTAGTGGATTTTAGAGACTGATCTAATGAACACAATTGTAAACGTAATAAAGCTTTGCTAAGATATTATTTGTTAACTCATGTTTCATCAGTGTCACAGTTGTTGTATGTTATTGGTACCGTTTCCGTCTGTTATATTTTTTACCTTGCTTAATATTTGGTTTTGTGATAGCTTTTCTGCGCTCCGTTACACCTGTTTCTTTCTTTTTCTACCTAAGGTCGGCATTGCCATTCAACAGTTATATTTAATATTGTTAGTGGTTGCATCTCCAGCATTTCCCTAATGTTTACTTATATTGACTATGACTGCATTTATACTAACGTCATATAATCGTCGATTCTTCTTTGATGATTTTGGTTTGTGTCTAGACAAACGTCACGCTTGAAAATCAAATTTTTGCTAATTCCTCTCTGTCTGTGTTTTTTTATGCAGCTGTGCGTTCTGTCCCTGAGTAAATTTTTTTACCTTCCGCTCATATTGGCTACTATATTCTGCATGTCGCTTGCATCTTCACTCTACGCAAGCCAAAAAATTGTGAAAAAAAACGAATGAGGCGAAAGAGAACAAAGAAAAACGTCAGCAGAGACTTCCATGACGATGTTTTCAGAAGCTTCCTCTCAATGCCTCGCTTCTCTTACCAACAAAAAAAGTTTTCGCTATCGCTGAGCCTAAATGCAGACTATTCAAGGCATAACACAATATAAGTATAATAAAACAGCCAAAAACGTTAGTTTTTAACAAGTTGCATCACGATCGCGGGTGCAACCAATTTTAGTCAAGGTTTATTTTAATTAAGCTAACAGTATACTTTTGGAAACGATAGATATATGTTTACCTGTGATTTCTTCTTACTTTTGAAAAGTTTCAAGATATTACCACTTAATTTCTCTAAACAAAAAACAAACTTTTACATCTTTTCTATCACGGGTGCAACAAGCTGACAATGTAACCTTGTAGGAAATAATGCTTAATAAATAACAACAAGTACTTAAATCTTAAGGCTCATAAGAATAAATGAATATTATCACTACACGGTAGCCAGTAAAGTATAATCTTAAACTTATCGTATACGCTGTTCCGCGCCTTTCCTGTCACGTGTTATTTTTCAATGCATGCCAACTTTTCGAATGATAATTTTTCTAAGCGTCCCAAAATTTAAATATGATGTAAGATTTTTTTGAAGTGAAACTTCTTTATCGAAGGGGAGTAAATCCAAAAAATATGACAATGAAATGTGACGAAAATCAAAATGTGACGAGCAGTGTAGAGAATATATGTTTATGCATGAGTAAGAGAGAGATAAAAAATGTTTTACTGATGTGTGTTTTTACGAAGAGCGTACGAACAAGTGACTGAATAACCGACCACCAGTCGAAGATGCTTTTCTCTCTCTCTGTCTCTTCGTCTGTGTCGTCGTTGTTGTTGTTGCGAGTGAACATACGACAGAGCCCTATTTCTCAATTTGCGTTTGTCGAGAAGGGTTTTGTGTTTGGTTTTGTGCACAACCTATCAACAACAACACACACGCAATTACTTCAATTACATTTTCGGTCTTTTCTTCAATCATACGTGACCATGGAGTGAGCGAATTTCATTTATGCTTTTCATTTGTGTGTGCCCACAACGACGCCGATCTCGCATATTAAGTTGTGTGTATGTTGCTGAGACTTTGCAGTTATATGTGATGCTAGCATAGCCCGGCGCGCGTTGCTGCGGCCCCGTCGTGATGTTAGTGTGCGATTTCTGTAGTCATTGTTCCTTTCTCGCTCTAATTTTATCCACGCACATTGGTTCAATTTTTTGCTACTAACGAAAGCAAGCATGTTTTTGTGTTTCTCCTCAAATGTTCGAATGTTGTTATTGTTGTTTAGAATGTTCTCGTTTCAATAGAATGATATATAGATTCACACCATCCGTACCATTAAACTTAAAAACATGATCAAAGAGAAATGGAGTTCTGTAGCAAAGAGCTTTTTGTGTGGTAGCATAATGAACTTACAGTAGAGTCAAAATAGATGCACTTCTAATTAAAAAAAAATATGAAAATGTATAAAAACTTGAGAGTTGCAACAAAGTGGATAGCATAGAAACATTCTTCATGAAGAAATACATATACATGCCAACTTTCATGCTGATCGGTCAAACGTTGTTGGAGTGAAAAGCCGTTAAACATTTTTTCTCGTCCCATTTTATATATATAGATAAATAGATAAATCAATACGGTATTTAACCTTATTATTTAAATTATTATTTATAATATGATATAATGAAATAAATGAATAACATTATAGAACAAAACTCTAGTAATTATTTTAAAACTAAAAACTAAATCTTCAGTCCTAACATTTTGTGCAGCAGTTTCACGTCAATAGTGTGCTTATATGGGTGAGGCACATTACTTTTTTTTGTAAAAAGAGATGTACACCATATTTATTGTGGCTTAATTCATCACTAACTATGACCACTGTAGTCCAAATACAGCACGTAAAAAGTGTGACATGCTCATGAAACCAATGTGCTGATTATATTTCATCTTGATTGATCAGGTCATAATTCTCGGCAAAGTCTATTTGTACAATTACTTTCTCACTGGTAAGGTCTTATTTTGCGTTTTGAAAATAATCTGACTGAACTTTTTCAATAAAAGAACGCAGATTGAATTAAGCAGTGGTGCTTTTTAGTTCATCTAGTGCTTCATTGAATAGTTTGCTAATTTCAACCTGTGTTGGTCTCTGAATCTGAAAGGTACAGGCCTTCCAATTAGCATTAAAATTTGAATCTTCAGTAATATCCCAAATGCTGCATTCACTGCATAGTCGAAACTGTTGGACATACAATCTTCATTATCTACACTACATGATACCCGTTTCAGAATGTCTTGGTGAGTTTTCGGAAAGTCTGTCGTATGTTTCGAAATAGCGAGAAGAAAATTGGTGTAATTTGAGTTACATTGATAGGCAGAATATGAGTAGGTCTCTCTTTATAAAAAAACAGTCTTTCCAATAGATGTTTCTGGAAAAGTTTCTTTAAACAATCCGAAGGCTTCACGGATGCTCATAATCATTCTTCTCTTCTGGATTCTTTACTTCGTTTCAGTATTTGACTTGATTCGTTTCACATCTTTTATTCCAGGCATTTGTCTACTTATATCATCCCTATCAGAGAATTTACAAATCTGATTTTTAACGTCATCCGTTAGTTATGATGAGTCTACTACCTGTCAGTTTAAGTTGCTCTTCTTTTCGTCGTTTTCTGGATGCCTGCATTCTTTCTTTCGATCTAAGTTTAGTGAGTATTTTGAAATCTTCATTTGCCTCCATTTTCCTTTTCATTACTTCTCTTCGTTTTCCATCACGAGCTCTTTCTCGATGTAGATGTTCTGCATGTAGTTCCATATTTTCTTGTAACTTTCGCCTATATTTCTGGAAAAGAGCGGAATATAATATAAAATATAATTCGCCAAAAATACGCAGAAAATAACTTAAATTAAAATCTAATGGGGTATTGGAACATGGGATTGGGCTGTCAGCAGCAATAATACTGAGCATGGTAATGGATTTTAGAGACTGATCTAATGAACACAATTGTAAACGTAATAAAGCTTTGCTAAGATATTTTTTGTTAACTCATGTTTCATCAGTGTTACAGTTTTTGTATGTTATTGGTACCGTTTCCGTCTGTTATATTTTTTACCTTGCTTAATATTTGGTTTTGTGATAGCTTTTCTGCGCTCCGTTACACCTGTTTCTTCCTTTTTCTACCTAAGATCGGCATTGCCATTCAACAGTTATATTTAATGTTTCTAGTGTTAGCATCTCCAGCATTTCCCTAATGTTTACTTATATTGACTATGACTGCATTTAGACTAACGTCATATAATCGTCGATTCTTCTTTGATGATTTTGGTTTATATTTAGGCAAACGTCACGCTTGAAAATCAAATTTTTGCTAATTCCTCTCTGTTTGTGTTTTTTTATGCAGCTGTGCGTTCTGTCGCTGAGTAAATTTTATCACCTTCCGCTCATATTGGCTACTATATTCTGCATGTGACATGCATCCTCACTCTACGCAAGCCAAAAAATTGTGAAAAAAACGAATGAGGCTAAAGAGAACAAAGAAAAGCGTCAGCAGAGACTTTCATGACGATGTTTTCAGAAGCTTCCTCTCAATGCCTCGCTTCTCTTACCAACAAAACAATTTTGCGCTATCGCTGAGCCTATAGTCTAAATGCAGACTATTCAAGGCATAACACAATATAAGTATAATAAAACAGCCAAAAACGTTAGTTTTTAACAAGTTGCATCACGATCGCGGGTGCAACCAATTTTAGTCAAGGTTTATTTTAATTAAGCTAACAGTATACTTTTGGAAACGATAGATATATGTTTACCTGTGATTTCTTCTTACTTTTGAAAAGTTTCAAGATATTAGCACTTAATTTCTCTAAACAAAAAACAAGCTTTTACATCTTTTCTATCACGGGTGCAACAAGCTGACAATGTAACCTTGTAGGAAATAATGCATAATAAATAACAACAAGTACTTAAATCTTAAGGCTCATAAGAATAAATGAATATTATCACTACACGGTAGCCAGTAAAGTATAATCTTAAACTTATCGTATACGCTGTTCCGCGCCTTTCCTGTCACGTGTTATTTTTCAATGCATGCCAACTTTTCGAATGATAATTTTTCTAAGCGTCCCCAAAATTTAAATATGATGTAAGATTTTTTTGAAGTGAAACTTCTTTATCGAAGGGGAGTAAATCCAAAAAATATGACAATGAAATGTGACGAAAATCAAAATGTGACGAGCAGTGTAGAGAATATATGTTTATGCATGAGTAAGAGAGAGATAAAAAATGTTTTACTGATGTGTGTTTTTACGAAGAGCGTACGAACAAGTGACTGAATAACCGACCACCAGTCGAAGATGCTTTTCTCTCTCTCTGTCTCTTCGTCTGTGTCGTCGTTGTTGTTGTTGCGAGTGAACATACGACAGAGCCCTATTTCTCAATTTGCGTTTGTCGAGAAGGGTTTTGTGTTTGGTTTTGTGCACAACCTATCAACAACAACACACACGCAATTACTTCAATTACATTTTCGGTCTTTTCTTCAATCATACGTGACCATGGAGTGAGCGAATTTCATTTATGCTTTTCATTTGTGTGTGCCCACAACGACGCCGATCTCGCATATTAAGTTGTGTGTATGTTGCTGAGACTTTGCAGTTATATGTGATGCTAGCATAGCCCGGCGCGCGTTGCTGCGGCCCCGTCGTGATGTTAGTGTGCGATTTCTGTAGTCATTGTTCCTTTCTCGCTCTAATTTTATCCACGCACATTGGTTCAATTTTTTGCTACTAACGAAAGCAAGCATGTTTTTGTGTTTCTCCTCAAATGTTCGAATGTTGTTATTGTTGTTTAGAATGTTCTCGTTTCAATAGAATGATATATAGATTCACACCATCCGTACCATTAAACTTAAAAACATGATCAAAGAGAAATGGAGTTCTGTAGCAAAGAGCTTTTTGTGTGGTAGCATAATGAACTTACAGTAGAGTCAAAATAGATGCACTTCTAATTAAAAAAAAATATGAAAATGTATAAAAACTTGAGAGTTGCAACAAAGTGGATAGCATAGAAACATTCTTCATGAAGAAATACATATACATGCCAACTTTCATGCTGATCGGTCAAACGTTGTTGGAGTGAAAAGCCGTTAAACATTTTTTCTCGTCCCATTTTATATATATAGATAAATAGATAAATCAATACGGTATTTAACCTTATTATTTAAATTATTATTTATAATATGATATAATGAAATAAATGAATAACATTATAGAACAAAACTCTAGTAATTATTTTAAAACTAAAAACTAAATCTTCAGTCCTAACATTTTGTGCAGCAGTTTCACGTCAATAGTGTGCTTATATGGGTGAGGCACATTACTTTTTTTTGTAAAAAGAGATGTACACCATATTTATTGTGGCTTAATTCATCACTAACTATGACCACTGTAGTCCAAATACAGCACGTAAAAAGTGTGACATGCTCATGAAACCAATGTGCTGATTATATTTCATCTTGATTGATCAGGTCATAATTCTCGGCAAAGTCTATTTGTACAATTACTTTCTCACTGGTAAGGTCTTATTTTGCGTTTTGAAAATAATCTGACTGAACTTTTTCAATAAAAGAACGCAGATTGAATTAAGCAGTGGTGCTTTTTAGTTCATCTAGTGCTTCATTGAATAGTTTGCTAATTTCAACCTGTGTTGGTCTCTGAATCTGAAAGGTACAGGCCTTCCAATTAGCATTAAAATTTGAATCTTCAGTAATATCCCAAATGCTGCATTCACTGCATAGTCGAAACTGTTGGACATACAATCTTCATTATCTACACTACATGATACCCGTTTCAGAATGTCTTGGTGAGTTTTCGGAAAGTCTGTCGTATGTTTCGAAATAGCGAGAAGAAAATTGGTGTAATTTGAGTTACATTGATAGGCAGAATATGAGTAGGTCTCTCTTTATAAAAAAACAGTCTTTCCAATAGATGTTTCCGGAAAAGTTTCTTTAAACAATCCGAAGGCTTCACGGATGCTCATAATCATTCTTCTCTTCTGGATTCTTTACTTCGTTTCAGTATTTGACTTGATTCGTTTCACATCTTTTATTCCAGGCATTTGTCTACTTATATCATCCCTATCAGAGAATTTACAAATCTGATTTTTAACGTCATCCGTTAGTTATGATGAGTCTACTACCTGTCAGTTTAAGTTGCTCTTCTTTTCGTCGTTTTCTGGATGCCTGCATTCTTTCTTTCGATCTAAGTTTAGTGAGTATTTTGAAATCTTCATTTGCCTCCATTTTCCTTTTCATTACTTCTCTTCGTTTTCCATCACGAGCTCTTTCTCGATGTAGATGTTCTGCATGTAGTTCCATATTTTCTTGTAACTTTCGCCTATATTTCTGGAAAAGAGCGGAATATAATATAAAATATAATTCGCCAAAAATACGCAGAAAATAACTTAAATTAAAATCTAATGGGGTATTGGAACATGGGATTGGGCTGTCAGCAGCAATAATACTGAGCATGGTAATGGATTTTAGAGACTGATCTAATGAACACAATTGTAAACGTAATAAAGCTTTGCTAAGATATTTTTTGTTAACTCATGTTTCATCAGTGTTACAGTTTTTGTATGTTATTGGTACCGTTTCCGTCTGTTATATTTTTTACCTTGCTTAATATTTGGTTTTGTGATAGCTTTTCTGCGCTCCGTTACACCTGTTTCTTCCTTTTTCTACCTAAGATCGGCATTGCCATTCAACAGTTATATTTAATGTTTCTAGTGTTAGCATCTCCAGCATTTCCCTAATGTTTACTTATATTGACTATGACTGCATTTAGACTAACGTCATATAATCGTCGATTCTTCTTTGATGATTTTGGTTTATATTTAGGCAAACGTCACGCTTGAAAATCAAATTTTTGCTAATTCCTCTCTGTTTGTGTTTTTTTATGCAGCTGTGCGTTCTGTCGCTGAGTAAATTTTATCACCTTCCGCTCATATTGGCTACTATATTCTGCATGTGACATGCATCCTCACTCTACGCAAGCCAAAAAATTGTGAAAAAAACGAATGAGGCTAAAGAGAACAAAGAAAAGCGTCAGCAGAGACTTTCATGACGATGTTTTCAGAAGCTTCCTCTCAATGCCTCGCTTCTCTTACCAACAAAACAATTTTGCGCTATCGCTGAGCCTATAGTCTAAATGCAGACTATTCAAGGCATAACACAATATAAGTATAATAAAACAGCCAAAAACGTTAGTTTTTAACAAGTTGCATCACGATCGCGGGTGCAACCAATTTTAGTCAAGGTTTATTTTAATTAAGCTAACAGTATACTTTTGGAAACGATAGATATATGTTTACCTGTGATTTCTTCTTACTTTTGAAAAGTTTCAAGATATTAGCACTTAATTTCTCTAAACAAAAAACAAGCTTTTACATCTTTTCTATCACGGGTGCAACAAGCTGACAATGTAACCTTGTAGGAAATAATGCATAATAAATAACAACAAGTACTTAAATCTTAAGGCTCATAAGAATAAATGAATATTATCACTACACGGTAGCCAGTAAAGTATAATCTTAAACTTATCGTATACGCTGTTCCGCGCCTTTCCTGTCACGTGTTATTTTTCAATGCATGCCAACTTTTCGAATGATAATTTTTCTAAGCGTCCCCAAAATTTAAATATGATGTAATATTTTTTTGAAGTGAAACTTCTTTATCGAAGGGGAGTAAATCCAAAAAATATGACAATGAAATGTGACGAAAATCAAAATGTGACGAGCAGTGTAGAGAATATATGTTTATGCATGAGTAAGAGAGAGATAAAAAATGTTTTACTGATGTGTGTTTTTACGAAGAGCGTACGAACAAGTGACTGAATAACCGACCACCAGTCGAAGATGCTTTTCACTCTCTCTGTCTCTTCGTCTGTGTCGTCGTTGTTGTTGTTGCGAGTGAACATACGACAGAGCCCTATTTCTCAATTTGCGTTTGTCGAGAAGGGTTTTTTTTTTGGTTTTGTGCACAACCTATCAACAACAACACACACGCAATTACTTCAATTACATTTTCGGTCTTTTCTTCAACCATACGTGACCATGGGGTGAGCGAATTTCATTTATGCTTTTCATTTGTGTGTGCCCACCACGACGCCGATCTCGCATATTAAGTTGTGTGTATGTTGCTGAGACTTTGCAGTTATATGTGATGCTAGCATAGCACGGCGCGCGTTGCTGCGGCCCCGTCGTGATGTTAGTGTGCGATTTCTGTAGTCATTGTTCCTTTCTCGCTCTAATTTTATCCACGCACATTGGATCAATTTTTTGCTACTAACGAAAGCAAGCATGTTTTTGTGTTTCTCCTCAAATGTTCGAATGTTGTTATTGTT
>JBAMAV010000523.1:0-19098 GCA_037043315.1 Amiota communis
TGAAGATATAATATCCACTCCGCGACTTGTCGTGGCACGTCACGTTTTTTTGTGATTTGCTTAAATGCAAACCAAATTGAATTGTATTCCTAAGAGGTAGTGGCGAAACTTCTTTCACTTCCAGTACATAGCTATGTCGTTGCGAATCAGCATTAGGAGTGTTTTTGCTCCAGAGAACGACTCGTTGGATTTCTCCTTCAAAATGTTGCAGCAATACGGCACAAAACCCATCTATTGATACATTTGTATGGACTTCTGTTGGAATGGTGCCCTTCATAAAGCGTTTTTAACCTTTGAAATGACTCCAGTTCATTTGTGTTTATTTGAAATGGTATATCCTTACGCAGCAAACTAGTAAGTGTTCGTGCTATGTTTGAGTAGCCTTTGATGAAGCGACGGAAAAATCCTGTCAATCCTAAAAAGGACTGTACCGTTTTTATATTTTTAGCTACCGGAAACTTTCTGGCAACATTCGTTTTATCAGTTCCTGGCCAAATCTTTCTGTCTTCAATGGTGTGGCCTAAGAAACTGACAACCGTTTATAGAAAATGACATTTCTGCCATTTAAAGCTGTGTCAAAAAATTTGATCATTTTTGCAGACACTCCTCCGGGGTTGCAGCATAAATATTTAAATCATCCTTATACAACTCCAGAACATCTTGTGTGATAAGGTCTTTAAAAACGTTATTGATAAATCTGACACACGGTGAGTTACAAAATCTGAATGGAGTACGATTGAACTCATACAAGCCGTCTTTCATTACAAAGACCATGTACTTCTTGCTTGTTTCTTCGATAGGCTCGTAGAAATAAACGTTTTCCAAGTCCATGACAGTAAATATTTTTGCCTTTGTAACATTTCTAACACGTCATCAATCTTTAAGCATCATTTTATTGAGATATCTAAATTCCACCCGTCGTTTTACTGCTTGGACTTCTTTGATTGTTGCTGTTGTTTAGTTCAGCTGGTTGGTATTCATCTCTCATATTTTGTACAGCCGCTTAATATTGAAGAGCAGTATCAACTAGGCTATAAACTTCTACTTCGTTGATCTTTATTTCCTTGATCCTTTGCGCATTTACCATGGTGATCACACTGATCTTTGATTTCTTGCAGATTTTTGAGTTATCATTGGGGCAATCCTTACACATGTGGTCTGTTGCACCACAATTATAGCAACGGTAATTCTTATTCACATAATTGCTGCTTCTATCGCCACGGTATTGCTTTTCTACTTTCAGTTTGTAACTGATGCGCTCATATAACTCAAATTTCTCTCTTAGCTCCTAAAACGATGAGCAGGAGTACGTACTGCATGGCCGATTCCTCATCAATCGAGCCCAACGCGGCATTCTTCTTCATGTTAGGGATGTATTCATGAAAACTCTCCTGATGCAGTGTTCACTCAACTTTGTATGTAGTTCTGCGCTCTTAAGTTTGCGCTCAAACTCATATATCAAAGCTTTTCGTAACTGACTCACGAATACCGCGTCAAGAAAGAGTTTTGTTTTTTTTTTGTTACTTTACCTCGTGCTTGTACATATTTTTTGCTGCTCCTTTAATCCATACATAGATGCGTTCTGCTCAAAATTAGCAAACTCTTTTTCATCCTTTTTTTTATTGCGTCGGTTTGCCCCATCCTCTGCTCCACTGTAACGTTTTCTTCACTACCACTCATGCTTGTTGATTTTACCCATAGTTCGCAAAGAATTGTCAACCTTTATTTTGAAAGTGGATCTCTCCGACCGATACACTTATTTTTAAATTTTTCGGGATCTCTCCGACCAGTCCACTTATTTCACAATTTTTTTGGTTTCTCTCCGGCCGTGGTAGTTTTTTTTAATTTTTTTTGGTTTCTCTCCGACCATTTCCATTGTGATAAAAAAGTAAAGGTCGCAAAATAACAGTTATTTAATTGTCAATGTTGTTTCCCAAAAAGAAAAGGTCCGTGTGAAAAGGTATGGAGAACAAAGCAGATATAACACAGCAAACATTTTGTGTAACTTTTAATAATAATATGATTCTTATTAATATTTATTATAGTTACTAATATTTGTTGATATATATTTATAAATATAAATATTTATTGGCTGACTATTTCAAAACTCAATTTGTAATTACAAAAAAGGAGTCAAACACTACTTAGTAACACGATTATTGAAAATGCAATCAAAATGTTTGCTGGGTAACACATAATAGTCGAATGCAAAAATTAATACAGAACACGAAAGACTATTTCACGACAGAAACGCACAAGCAGACAC
Source organism: Amiota communis (assembly GCA_037043315.1). Classification (NCBI taxonomy): domain Eukaryota; kingdom Metazoa; phylum Arthropoda; class Insecta; order Diptera; family Drosophilidae; genus Amiota; species Amiota communis. The sequence continues at coordinate 2,267 of JBAMAV010000523.1, forward strand.
ACATATGTAAAAAATGCATACATACACACGAAAAACCATTCGACTAACGCAACGCATAATAGTCGGGTGCAACGCACAAGCAACAAACATACATATGTAAAAAATTCAAACATACACATAAAAGACCTTTTGACTAACATCGCTCAATAAGTCTTTTAGTGGTTGGCCCTGCCGTAAACAAATGAAAATAATTAATTTCGCTTGCACACAAACACTTAAAAACGAAAAATGAATCACAATGTTTTTTGTCCCTTTTACAATGTGGTTTTTTTTCAAATGGTTGCGTGCGGACATATTGAAAAGGTTGTGATTTATTTGCGAACTATGATTTTATCACTTTTGCAAGCGTCAAGTACTTCTTTTTTGCACTCACTCAGAGATTTTCATCGATGTTTCTTAACCTCAGATGTTCTGTTTTCTTTGTTGTACGGAGCCAACAACGACAGGTCTTTGCGCTATCGTTAATTTTTCCAGAACGTCGTCTTCTTCTTCCCACACGCAGACTTGCCCTCCTAACTCGTCTTTTCCAACATCGAAAAGAGCGTGAGGAGCGTCACTTCTGTGTTCAGCAGCATTCAACAAAATCTAGTATTGCCAAATCGATAAACGATAACAGCTGTAAACCTTAAGGACCGACGACACAGCACGCTTTGTGTCCTCGCAAGCTGTGCACGCTTGAACCAAATATAACAGTTTTGTGTAGTGGTGAATTACAAATACCTGATTTTGTGAATGGCAAACAGCAATGCCATGTCATTTATATAACGTTTTTTTGAAAGTGGAGTGCAAAACTATTTAACATGGAAAAAACTTATTGAAGAGATAAAGAAACATAAATCGATGTTCATTGTGGTATTCAGTTTTGTTTCTTTTATTAAATAATTAGTAATATCAAAGCATGTTTTGCTGTATTTTGTTTCAGCAAGACAAAACCTTTTTAGTTTCATTCACAATAATACACAAAATCACAATTCATTTACAATATTAAGCTTGCTTGTGTCAATTAATTTCACTTCAACTATCTACTTCTGTGCAACTTTGCTTGTTCCAACTCCAACAAATTGGAAGATACAGAGGATTGGAAACAGGAACAGACACTGCAAGTACCATAGCTCAGCAGCATTTCTTCGCTTGTCCATGCATTCTTGCCAATCTTCGAACAGTTAAATTTAGAATACCATGACTCAGAAGCGATCTGACTTTTGCTTAAATTCTATCCAATTTCAAAGCAGTTGGATCTAGAATACCATGACTCAGAGGAAATCTTAAGCTTGTTCACATTCTATGCAATTTCCAAACACAAAAATAGAAGAAGGCTGACAATATCTAACTGGAAATGGCAAAAAACTTGGCCACACTATCAGACATTTCCCAGCCGTGGTCTGCATCAAAGGCGTATCAATGCGTGTTGCGACACAGACGCGCATCACATTCTACAACAATAACCCCTGAATGACGTCATTTTCCTTGTGGAAAATACTGTATTTGATAATTTCACAGGTTGGCTTCGCGGACGAGTCCCGTTTTGTTCGCTTATAAAATTAATGTAGTTATAATAGTGTTATAATTTATGGAAAAAACATTTACTGCTACTACAATATTGCAGCTTTTCATTCTTTACACAGCAAAGTTTCTTCAAATGTGATTTTAGAATTAAATTAAAGTAATTATTATTATCATTTAAGCCTTACTATAAGGCAAAGAAAACATTTGTTTACTTGCAATATAAGGAAAAAATGTAAAACACAGAACTTATTATTGTAATTGCAGTTAGTTCACATATTTTCTTATCAAAACATCAATTATGCCATGTCGTTCAAATCTAGGTCATAGCACGCCAAACGCACACAGATATCGTTTACTTCGGATTAAACTAACGAAGAAAGGGAAACCAGACTGTCCTATGCAAGATCAATGAGTTCTTTGTGTAGAAATATAGAATCATCTGCCGAACGTGAAATTCTTCTTCGTTTTGGCAGAAATAGACGTAGATCTGAGAGAGCCCTAGAAGTGTCCGAGCGCAGGTCGATGAGGACTTCTAATTTGTAGTCAAATAAGTTAAATTCTGCCATGAATTACGATCCTTCTATTGAATACAAGAATGATCCTGTCGTTTCAATAGGTACAATGTCGGTTGGCTGCGAATATTGCTCTGCTTTGACATGGAAGGATGGTCCAAAGGTATTTGTTGCTTGCAAGGAAAAATAAAATTACATAAAATTCTTCCTCCATCTGAACCACTATTCTCTCTTCTTACCGGTGATCATACTAAATCAAAAACATTCATGCGCAACATACGCCGATACAACAATGCATTCCAAATGACATCTTTTAGAGCGAGGTTTTATGCCTACATTCAAAATACACGGCCAAGTATATCATTTAGCAGGAAGCTTGCTACCATATGGGTCCGACAATCACAAATTTCTACAGATCTATTTTATATCAGATCCCAAAACACAAGCATTAGCGAGGTGTAACAGTTTCCCACAACCAATGGATCAAAGTTTGGTAAGACTTTTACAAGATTTGTTACATTCCCATAACAGCTACATACAGTCTTTCAAAACTGCTATTGAGAGCGTACCGCTAGGAACACCCGACTTTAATAATCCATGCAAATAAATGCCTGCTGGAGAACACATCGTTAGTTATGATGTCCCAACTACGAGTAAAGTTACAGTTGGGATAGCTGGACAACAATTTGATGAACGAGATATTGTATTGCACAATCGTAACGACAACTTGCAGAGAATATCTGTGTTGCACCGATCTTATGACAGCTTACAGTATCCTTTGATGGTATGTCGGGGAGAAGACGGATATACTATAAATATTACTCAAGTTGATGCAGTTTCAGTGGAACACCTCTACATTACACAGTGTCATGCATGAACTATTATTGTTATTGAATAATGAGAAGGCATGCAAACTTTAACCTCTTACTGAGGTATAGAATGTTAATGAACCAATACTTAGTCGATCAGTATGCGAAAATTGAATCGGAGCGATTAGCTTACATCCGAAACAATCAAACTAAATTGAGAGCAGAAAACTACATTCATCTTGAGGATGCTTTACAGTCGAATGAGCACAGCAACGAAATTGGACAATGCGTGATACTGCCTTCATCATTCACTGGTAGGCCTCGATATTTACATAAAAAATCACAGGATGCCAACGAAATTAAGCGAGAACTGAAAGAATTAGGCCATGATGTCACGAATGTATATAATATTCGACAAAAAACCACAAATAAGTCACTTCTTTCCCCTGTTCTCACTCGAACTTAAAGCCAGCCCTAACAATAAAAACATTTATAACATAACTACAATACTTCACACCAAAATACAATTTGAGGCCCCCCCCATAGTAAGAGAACGATAGTGCAATGTTCTAACTGTCAAAAATACGGACACACACGAAACAACTGCACCAAAGATACTGTTTGTGTTAAAAGTGCGGGAAAACACAGCACGATTGACTGTCAAATTGATTCATCAAAGAAAATAAAATGTGCTCTTTGTGGTGGATCTCATACAGCCAATTATAAAGGTTGCGAAATTTACAAAACATTAAAAATCCAAAGGTTTCCTGCTCTTCGACCCAAAACATTGACCGATGAAACAAAAAACGAGCAAAAGTCTGTAACCTCTCGCAAAGTGGAGAAAGGAATCAGTTACTCGCAGGTTGCTGCTTCTTTCTCACATATTAAGTCAACCAATCGACCAGCTGACAAAGAAAAAGAAAAAAAGATTTAAATGTTAATCTAACTACTGGCAAAATTTCTTCCCAGCAAAACAACAATCATACCATCCCATCTGACGATATCTCAGAACTTAAAAACATGATGAAAGAATTAATCCAACAAATGGGTAACATGATGAACATTATAACAATTTTAGTAACAAAGCTTGACAAACAAAATGGACAATAAAATAAGAATAATTGCTTGGAATGCGAACGGACTACACAAAAATATTTTAGAACTCCAACTTTTCTTAAATGAGAATTCAATTGACATTGCACTAATATCGGAAACTCACCTTACAACTAACCACCTAAGCATTCCCGGCTATTAAATATATGGAACAAACCATCCGGATGGTTCAGGTCATGCTGGCTCTGCTATTATTATCAAAAATAATATACGACACGTTGAACTGGAAAGCTACCAACAAGCACACATACAGTCGACCAAATTGATGCTGCAAGATATATATGGATCTTTTATAGTAGCAGCTATCTATTGTCCACCTAGACACATAATCACAACAGCTCAATTTAAGGACTATTTTATTGAGCTTGGCCAAAGGTTCATCGCTGGAGGAGACTATAATGCCAAACATGTAAACTGGGGATCAAGGTTGACAAATTCTAAAGGAAAAAATTTACAATGTGCAATTCAAATGATTGGAGGAACGCATTTGAGTACTGGAGAGCCCACATATTGGCCAACTGATCGAACAAAGATACCTGACCTAATTGACTTTAGTGTAATAAAAAATATGAATATGGCACATTTTGATATTGACTCTCGATTAGAACTTTCTTCTGACCATTCTCCGATCCAAATTAATTATAATTGCTCAATAAAAAATGTTTTGCCCCCATGCAAGATGTATAATAAACGAACTGACTGGCACTCTTATAGAAAATTCATTGATATCAACCTAGCAATAAATGTACCTCTTAAGGAATTAGACGATATTGAAAAAACAATCAATACAATACAATACACTTAAATGACATTATAAACGAAGCAGCTGATAGAGCAACACCCGAACTAAAACCAACAGAGGACAACTATAACATCCCACACTCAATTAAAAGACTTATTGTGAGCAAGAAAAAACTACGTAAGACTTGGCAAAGGACGAGAGCTCCAAATGATAAAGCAAAACTTAACAAAGCGATTAAAGACCTAAAAGCCAGACTAAAAATTTGGAAAAATGAACAATTTGAAAATTATCTAAAATCACTAACTCCAACGTCTGACACTAATTACTCTTTGTGGAAAGCAGCTAAAGACTTAACAATGCACCATTCACCAGCCGCCACTAAAAAAGTCGGATGGGACATGGGCTAGAACCAACTCTGACAAAGCTTCCCAACTTGCTGACTATTATGAAAAGGTTTTTACTGAAAACCAAACTAACAGCAACGCTAATCTTACTAATTTTACTAACAGGACTCCTCCACCGCAATACAAATTAAGAAAAATCTCAGCTAACGAAATAAGACACTGCATTGAAAAGCGTACTAGTCACAAAAAATCTCCAGGATATGACCAAATAACTGGAAAATTACTAAAAGAGCTTCCTCCAAATGGAATTATATACATAAGAAACTTGTTTAACGCAGTACTAAGACTAAGGCACTACCCGACATTATGGAAAATAGCTGAAATAATACCTATACCGAAATCGGGCAAAGATCCAACTTTGACGTCATCTTATAGGCCAATAAGCCTTCTGCCTTCATTATCAAAAATATTTGAACGACTTTTGCTTGACAGAATTCAACCAATACTGGATGTGAACAAAATTATACCTGATCACCAATTCGGATTTAGACAACGTCACTCCACAATACAGCAAGTCCACAGAGTGACACACAAGATACTATCAGATCTAGACGACAAAAAATACTGTGTAGGTGTTTTTTTGGACATAGAAAAAGCTTTTGACAAAGTGTGGCACGCTGGACTTCTTAAAAAAATTAAGACTATCCTACCAAATGATCTTTGTGATATCATCAGGAGCTACCTTGATAGTCGCTACTTCTATGTAAGGTGTAAGGACGAAACCTCTACATTAAGGCAGATAAAAGCTGGAGTCCCACAGGGAAGCGTGCTTGGGCCCTTACTTTATACTATATATACATATGACATTCCAATCCCAGAAGACAATTCGACAATGGTGGCCACCTTTGCTGACGACACTATTCTTATGTGCTCAAACAAAAAGCTTGATGTGGCAATAGATAAGCTGCAAGCAATATTGGACGAAACATGCACTTGGTTTGATTTATGGAAAATTAAGATAAACGAACTGAAAACATTGCAAGTGATATATACTTTACGGACAGATTATCAGCCAAGACAAGTAAAAATAAAAGGTACTGACATTCCATTAAGCAACGTGGCCTGGGCATGCATATTGACAGCAAACTGACTTGGAAATATCACATCCAGGAAATAAAGACCAACTTGTACTAAAATTCAGGCAGTTATATCCTTTTTCAACAGACATTCAAACCTTAATACTTATGGGAAATTACTACTTTACACATCTGTAATTAAGCCCATATGGACGTATGGCATACAACTATGGGGTACTGCCAAGAAAACGAACGTAAATATTATACAAAGACAACAATCTAAAATCCTTAGAGCAATAGTTAATGCTGACTGGTACATAACAAATTATGACATACATAAAGACCTCGGTGTAAAAATGGTGCATGACGAAATCAACAATGCAAGCAGAAGATACCATAACACCTTAGAACGACATTCCAACGTTGAAATGATTGACATTCCTTCAGACGAATTAACAAGACGTGGAAGACTAAAAAGGAGCAGACCAGTGGACTGCTCTACTTCATACATTTTAACTTTACATATTACATATTATACCTACACTAATATGTACATGTGTAGGTCTTGGGTTGTTGAGAGGAACGTTGCGGTATCTCGCGAGAGTGGGGCAGCCGCAAGTAGTACTCATAAATAAACCAAGCCCTCCATATTATTTCGAAAATGTTCATATTTGTCAAATATAAACCCCCTTTTCAATGTTAAAAAAAGTATTAGTGTTTTTTTTTAATGTATTGTTATATAATAAGAAACAAAACAAATGTACTTCGTGTATTGGGAAATAAAAAAAAAAAAAAAAAATAATATCTTCAAGATTTTGAATTCGTTATGGAGCACCGACATGGGCAGAGGTTAAAACATGTAGATCATTATCCACAAATATTTATAATATAGATTTCGGAATGGATAAAGAAAGCCATTAACACTCGTCCATATACTGATTATATAAAATTTTTTTTTTTTTTTTTTTTAAATTATTTATTATAATATTATCGCATATCTTTTTAAACTCCCGTTGAGTGCAGTCGCATATGCAAGCTTGCATGATTTTAGTTTATTTCGGATATTATTTTTAATTATTAGTGAGACAACAAAACCAACAACAACACATATCGTGTGACTCTTATCGTTCTGTTATCTATAAATTTCGAAAATCCGGAATTATGTCTAACGCTCAATTAGACGAGCGAAGTCTAAACTCCAAAAACAAGAATGTTTATTTTACCATTCGAGATCGCTTACCCCTCTAGGGCTGAGGAGAGAACACTAGCCTCAGCGGCAACAAGCACGCTAACTTGGAGAGCATCTTGCATCTCGCCAACAACTTTTATACCACCGACTGCAACGTCATCAATAACCAGCACAACCCAAAGTTTATATGCAACAACTGTAGCATCAATCACAACCACAATATCTACCTTCACATCAACTACTTCAATTAAATCACCAAAGGCTCAGGTAAAAAATCAAAACATTGAAAATATTCATCAAAACAATTTAAAAACCATAACTAAAGGAAACCGAGATACATCAGAAAAATCAAATGATCAACCAAATAACAGTAAAAAGCAGAAAAGTAAAAATGCCACACAAAAGCGGACAGTACAAAACTCAGCACAAACAACTTTACAGCAGTACTGGTTAAGCAAACCTACTTCGTCATCAAACAGATTCGAAATACTAGCAACAACAGATGAACAAAACGACAACAACAACAACGAAGCAATGCACAGTGGTACAGAAATGCCAATATCACCTCAAAAAGTAAGTATCCAAAAAATTATAAACCTACTTCGCGAAAAAAGTACAAAATATTACACATTTAAACCAAAAGAGGAAATATGATTCAAAGTGGTATTAAGACACCTACATCCCGACTGCGATAAAGAAGACATTAAAACTGGGATTAGGGCACGAAGTTATAAATATTCATAGCATCCAGCATAAAACTACTAAGGCACCCCTTCCAATATTTTTCATAGAGGTAAAAACCAACAAAAATAATGCAGACATATACAACATAACACACATGCTTTAAACCAAAATAAAATTTGAACCACCACATCACAAAAGGAAAATTTCACAATGTACAAGCTGCCAAAAATACGGACATACAAAAAACTTATGTACTAGAGACCCAATATGTGTCAAGTGCGCTGGCAAAAACAAGACGATAGAATGCAACTTAACACTACCCAACGACCAACCCAAATGCGCACTCTGCGGCGGCAACCACACCGCTAATTATAAAGGATGCTAAATCTACAAAACACTAAAATAAAACAATTTCTCTAACTAAGAGAAAAAAATCCCATTTACAAACCAATGAACCAAAAACTAAAGATATAAACACACCAACACAACCAGTAATAAGTTATGCCCAAATCATCAATCGATCACAACATACTGTTCGCCAGCCCATGGCCACCAGTCAAAGAAACAAAAACAAATGATACGAAAACTATTTACAACACGCAAGAAAGTAAGCAGAAAATTAACACACAATAAAATGACATACAACAACTAAAATCTATAGTAAAAGATTTAGTTCTACAAGTAAACAACTTAATTAAAATCATAACAATCCTTCTACCTAACTAAGCATTACTAAGCAATCAAAATGCCCAGTGAACTTAGTACTTATAATAGTGTGGAACGCTAACGGCTTAAACAGCCATATTCTTGAACTGAAACAATTTTAACATGACAATCTTATTGACATTGCACTTATATCAGAAACTCATTTTACAAGAAAGCATTGCATCCAAATACACGGGTACGAAATATTGGCTACCAACCATCCAGACGGAACAGGACACGGAGGAGAGCTTTATGATAAAAAACAATATAAAATACACAGAGTTAGAACACTATAAAAAACAGATCACATCCAGTCCACAATTATTCAAATAAATTACAATGCTGGACCAATCAATATAGCTGCATTATATAGTCCACCAAAGCACAAAATAACAAGTGACCACTATCTGGACTATTTTAAAAATCTCGGACATAGATTCCTTGCCGCTGGTGATTTAAATGCAAAAAACTTAATATGGGGATCAAGAACAACAACCGCTAAAGGCAAACAATTATATAATGCTATTCAGCATATTAAAACAAGACACCTAAGCACTGGAGAGCCAACTTACAGGCCAACTGACCCCTGTAAAGTCCCGGATCTAATCGACTTTTGCATAACACGAAACCTTAATGAACGTGCATTAACAAACAATCACAATTCGAATTATCATCAGATCACTCTCCAATCCAAATTGACTATAATTTCAAAATCACTAGAAAAAATATCAATAACAAAATGTACAATAAAAATACCTTCTGTTAACAAATTAACAACACACTTCAAACGCAAGTCACTCTCAATACAACAGAAACCAACGAACAAATCAATATAAACGACATAATAAATGAAGCACTATATAAATCGACACCACCGTTAATAAAAACAACACATAGAAATTACACATCCCCAAGAGTAAGGAGACTTGTAGAGGAAAAAAAAAGACTCCGGAAAATATGGCAGACTACCAGATACCCCGAAGACAAAAAAAACTAAACAGAGCGAGAAAAATGCTTACAAAACCACTTATTAAAGAAAAAAAAAAATTGTGCGTGTGCCATCGTACACATGATAGAAGTGAAACTTCTTAAAAACAGACAGAGTGAACATCTCAAAATTTTATTGTTTTCACTATGAAATTTTGTCACCGCTCGAGCACTTCCAAACACATTGAATATGCATAAAGATTTAAAAAATGTTTTGCTCTCTGATGGTCATATAGGAAAATTGTCAAGCTCTCGTACTATTGCTTGAATAGTATTATAAGTTTGTCAAGAAGTTTGTTATGCCCGCCACACATTATGCGACTGATTGTACAATTTCATTTAGCTTGTGGACACTCGCAACGTGTGCGGGGACGGATCATGGCACGATTGCATGAAAAATCAAACACTTTTGATTTTGATCGCACAATCGATCACATAATGTGTGGATGGCATAACACACAGAAGGAGACAAAGAGAAACCACATAAAGTATATACATATATTCTTCATCAGCTCGATGAGTCTGTCTGTCATTCTGTCCGTCTGTTTATTGATTTTGGTTTCTTTGGTGTGAGTAGTTGTTGTTGTTGTATTAAACAATGTGTTTACGTTTGCCGTCTGTTGTTCCATCTTGCCTGCATGTTGTTGTTATCAACATTTTTATACAAACAAACTGCATGTTGTTGTTGTTGAAATGTAATCTCTTTATTAAGACTTTTCTGGTGGATTTTCCAAAAATTTTATTATTAGTTGGGGATATGGGAATAGAAATACACATTTTGTGAAAATCTCAAGTCTCTACTTAGGGCGGTTCAAGAGATACAGAAATCTCAAAACGTTACATATCGTATTTTTTCATTGGAAATTTCATACTAAATTTTAGCCCAACGCCGCTAAAGAAGTTTCACTTAAAAAACAATCAGATAACAACTTACCTTCAAACCCTTACTCCAACATCTGAAACGATCTACTCATTATGGAAGGCAACTAAATCGCTAATATTAAAAACACCGCACCAACCTCTGCTAAAGAAAACGAATGGTTCTTGGGTACGGACCGATATCGAGAAAGCCACTACCTTAGCTGACCACTTTGAAGACACATTTACATTGAACATTCCAACCAACACTAGCTTGCCAACTTTTTATGAAATTATATCGACGAATTATATAAGAAGAAACATCACACCACGAGAAATACTCCTCTGTATAAAAAATAGAGTCAACTGTAAAAAATCGCCCGGATATGATCAACTGACTGGTAAAATAATAAAAGAGCTACCCAGCAAAGCTAAAAGTCTCCTTTGCAAACTATTTAATTTTATATTAAAAACTCAACACTTTCCATTACTTTGGAAAATCGCAGAAATAGTCGCAATACCTAAACCGGGTAAAGATCCAGTACTACCATTATCTTACAGACCCATTAGCTTATTTCCGATTCTAAGCAAAATATTTGAAAAACTACTACACGACAGAATAAACCCAATATTAGAAGACAGGTGCGCAATTCCAGATCATCAGTTCGGATTCCGACAACAACACTCGACGATACAGCAAGTCCATAGAGTGACTTAAAAATATTATCAGATCTAGACGACAAAAAATACTGCGTAGGTGTTTTTCTTGATGTAGAAAAGGCGTTCGACAAAGTTTGGCATGAAGGCTTATGACACAAACTACAATACCAGTTACCACAACCTCTATATAACATAGTAAAAAGTTATATAACTGGACGATACTTTTATGTTAAATACAAAGATTGTCAATCATCGTTAAGACAAATCAAAGCTGGAATTCCACAAGGAACCGTTCTAGGGCCACTACTATACAGTTCATATACAGCAGACATACCTACCCCCACAGACGAATCATCAATGATCGCTATATTTGCAGATGACACCGTTCTTTTGCATTCCAACATAGACTTGACGAAAGCTACATTAGATATGCAACTAATAATAGACACAATGGTAACCTGGTTCAATAAATGGAAAATCAAAATAAATGAACAAAAAACTGTCCATGTCATTTACACAACGAGGACAAGATACCAACCACAGAAGCTCCAAATCAACCAGACGGATATTCCCACTGAAAACATCACAAAATATCTAGGAATGCATATAGACAACAAATTAAATTGCAAATTTCACATTCAAAAGAACAGAGACCAAGTCAAAATAAAATTCAGACAATTATATTGGCTTCTCTCAAAAAATTCAGCCTTATCAACTGACAACAAACTACTAATATATAAGACCATTATCAAACCCACCTGGACTTATGGAATTCACTTATGGGGCACAGCAAAGTCAACAAATATATCACTTTTACAAAGACAACAATCAAAAATATTGAGAATGTTAACCAATGCTGAATGGTATATCCGAATTGATGACATTCATCGTGACTTAAGAATACCACCAGTGAATGAATTAATTAAACAAATGAGCAGAAAACACCAAATAAAATTAGCAAACCATCTAAACAACGATATGAGTAATCTTCCGATTGACGAACTCACAAGAACCAGGCGGCTTAAAAAAACAAGGCCAGTAGATCTAGTACTATAAAGTATATAATAAACAAATTTCTAATCGTTTATAAATCTAAAAAATTTTTTGTCTAGATGTATTAAAAAAATTACAAAAAAAAAAAAAGGAAAAACTTCTTATCAGACTTAGTGGAGGTTATAGGGTATAAAAAGCCAAAAAGAGTGGTATATATTAAATCTCTGATACACCCTCAAAATCTTGTTTTAGAGCCCAAAAACCGTTTTTAGGTAGGTTCCGTACATATTACCTTATAACTTGGCCGTTTTTTATCGGATTAAAAATTTTAGTTTTGTATTTAGAAGCTGAAACGTAGCCCTTTACAATTTTAAATCCGATAAAAAATGGCCAAGTTATAAGGTAATATGTACGGAACCTACCTAAAAACGGTTATTGGGCTCTAAAACAAGATTTTGAGGGTGTATCAGAGATTTAATACATACCATTCTTTTTGGCTTTTTACAACCTATAACCTCCACTAGGTCTGATAAGAAGTTTTTTTTCGCTGTTACACAGTGTTATTGTCAACCCTTTCAGAAACATGTATACAGTGTCTAATACTAATAGATAAAAAATACAAAAACAATTGGGAAATAACAAAAAAAAAATTAAAAAATAATTCCCCCAAACTTCACAGCCATACAGCAGAATAGAGTGGCTTACCTCCATCAGAAGTTTCCGCTTGCTGGGCAGCTGGCCCCTGACGTTGGCCATAAGTCTACTCAACGCCGCAGTTACCATAGCAGCCTTTTTAGTAGCGTACTTGATCTGCTCTCCGAAGGTCATCTTGGAGTCAAGACTTATACCTAAGTATTTAACCGACCTCTGTGTGCTCACGCTTCTGTCGCACACTTGCTAATCGACTTGCTGTCACCTGCCTTACTTTCGTTCCACTGTTTGTTTCGTAGAACAATGGGCGGTTTCGTAGATAACTCCTGACCATTCTACTCAAGTAATCTGGGATCCGGAACCTGTCTTCGAGAGCTGACAGGATGTTTTGCTAGCTGACACTGTTAAACGCGTTTCTTATGTCGAGGGTATCCAACAAGACAACTGGTCTTGAGTAATGATTTCCTCGTTGCGTTGCTGAAGCTGCTTGGATAACTTCTTCTATGGCTCCGATTGTTAACCTTCTCATTCTAAAGCCATATTGCCTGTCGCTTAAGCCTCCAGCTTCTGTTATCGCCGCCAAAAGCCGAGTCTTTAGCAGCCTTTCCAACAATTTTCCCGCTGTGTCAAGCATACAAAGTGATCGGTATGCTTTCTGTGTGCTCGCTTCTTTTTTGGCTTTGTCTATAAGTACAAAGCGTTGTTTCTTCCATAGTTCAGGAAAGATACCCTCCGTGAGGCATGCGTTATACATATTAAGTAGAGCTTGGGGTCTGCTCGATACAATGCATTTTGAACTTCAGCTGTTATCCCATCTGGGCCTGATGCTCTTTTATTTTTTAAGCTATCCGCCGCTGCTTTGAGGTCATCTTCTGTGAAGAGATTGACTTCTGTTGGTCTAGAACACGGATCTTCTGTCCGGACTGCGTGTGAGGGAAACAGGGTTTTGACAACGATTTCCATCTCATTTTCGTTCAGGTGGCTCGTTGACGTCTTCGTGCCAAGTTTCTTCATGACTAATTTGTATCCAAGGCCCCTAGGATTGGTGTTTACATCCTTGCAGAGTTGTTGCCATTTTTTCTTATTGCTGCATGATGGAGAGATCTTATTCCTTCTTAGTGATTTTTTATATTCATTTGCAGTACCTCGTCACCGTGCCCTGGTGAGCTGACGCCTGCTTCGGATGCAGATTTGTCTGTTTCGCGCAATCTCATCGTTCCACCAGTATACAGGTTTTTACGCCTATTACCATATTTAGGCATTGAGGCATCACAGAGCTAAGTTATAACATACATTGTTTGTGCTACAATTTCTCTAACACAATCTCGACTTTTGTTCAGTGGTTGCCACCCTTTCTATCGAATTTCATTATGAGGCGCTCTTCATTCAAGCGGCTGACATTCCATAAATAAGCAATGCTAGAAGTGGGCCTCTGTGCTCTGCGGTTTTGTTGCTCGAATACGAGTGATATGTACTGGTGGTCACTCGCAGTATAGCCTTCCAATACCAGCCACAACTGTATTTTTTCTGCAATCGTATCGCTGACCAGGGTTATATCAGATGTTGTAGCCTGGCAGCCTGGTCGTCTGAAGGTGGCCGCGTTCCCGATGTTCATGACCACTAACGCAAGTCTTGCAACCATTTCCTTGATCCTACGATTTATCCAATCTGCAGCTTGCATTCCCCATTTTGGTGCTCGAGCATTGAAGTCACCGGCTATTATGAAGTCACCCACGATTTCTCGGGCAGTGTCTTCGATGACGTTCAGCTTTTCCTGAAAGCTTTGGATGGTGTCACTAGGTGTGACATAGCAGCTCATTACTGTGGCACTGCCGATGCCAGCGTAAACGAAGTAGTTACCTTTCCCCCTGTTTGATAAATGGGCCTTGCTATTGCTGGTACCCAGATTGCTGCCGTTTTGCTATCATCTTCGAGCCAGGTGCCACTTGCTTTCATTGCATATTGTTCGCTTATTATGGCAAACTCTGCTTCGTGTTCGACGACAGTTAGCGAGAGTAAGTAGTTAGCTGTTTTGCTTCTGTGGAGGTTTGCTTGGATCAACTTTACGCTCATCGTGGTTTTTTCTGTGTTGTAGGCCGCACATCTGCCAGCACCTGCAATATGATTTATTGGCGTTAAGCCGTCTTGTGCGCAAAGGAGATGTCCTTCCATCTGGGCCATTGCATTCAGTTTGCACGTGACCCGAGTTGCAGCAGCGTCTCACATTGTCCCGCTGAATTATCGTCCATCTGCAGAGAATCCACCCTATTTTAATTCTCTGCAGCTTATAGATGGCTTTAGCTGCACTTACGGATAGTGTCGCAAAGGCGCGTCG
Source organism: Amiota communis (assembly GCA_037043315.1). Taxonomy (NCBI): domain Eukaryota; kingdom Metazoa; phylum Arthropoda; class Insecta; order Diptera; family Drosophilidae; genus Amiota; species Amiota communis. The sequence goes on from JBAMAV010000523.1 coordinate 17,431, forward strand.
TTGTTCTCTGGAATTTGCCTCGGTTAGCCGGACACTCACTTCTTCTTTGGGCAATTGGGTTGCTACCCTAACCGCAGCAATGACTTCATCAGAGCTTGTCAAGCTGTCCAGGTCTCTGATTTCGATGGTGGTATTTTGCTGAAGATCTACCATCACCGCTGAGCCCCCCATGGTCTCTTTTATCGCGACGCAGATATGATCCTTTTTGCCTCCTTTTGCTAACTCAAGAAGGATGGCTCCGTTTTTAGTCTTCCTTACAGAGCCGATTTTGACTTCTGTTACATCTGGTTGAATTTTTCCGCGTTAGCCTCTAAGTAACTCCGCATAGCTACTATTTTTCCCCGGTTTTATTATCACTACTTCCGGGCGCTGCACTGGTCGATTTAGCTTTTTATTCTTCAACAGTTCTCTGCTCTCTTGGTTCATTTTTTACGCCCTTACTTGCAACGGCCCTTCTTTTGTTTCACCAACAATTTTCTGTCGCTGCTTCTTACGGTTTACCCCAACCCATCCTTCTGGCTCTTTTGATTTCGTCGTCTTCTTGTCCGATTGTGAGACTATCGGGCTTGAAGCGGGACATTTCGACCTTGTTGTGGGAGTTTTATCTTCTGTCTCTATGGGCACTTGTATTAATGCTGTCCTGGATGCCGGCTTCAACGTCGTTGCTGTCTTTTCTTTTCTTCAGCTGTTTTCGAAGAGCGGCGATAAAGTTCAATTACGTCGAACAGTTCACTCAATTGGGACACTCCGTCCTTTACATCTATACTGATGTTTTTCTGGCGCATCATAGCCAACTTCATCTTGCGAAGTACCTTTGTGCATTCAGCTATGTTTTCTTCTTCAAGAGCTCTCATCCTGTATATCAGCTCCTGTCGAGTGGAACTGTGCAATGTTACACATATCTTCTCTACTGTGCCCTCTGGTGTTTGCAACTGGTTTTCCGCGTTCATTGCCTCTACCGCTGGAGAGAATACGAAGTGTAGGGCGTTTGTTGTATTCCCAGAGTTACTTTCAAGTAACTCTCGTTCCTTCGAACTCGGATGTAGTTCAATGTGCCTTCTTGGGTGAGACCGACTCATCTTGTTGCTCCGCCTGAAGGCCGAATCTTCCCCGAAATTTGTATCTTTGTCCGCTGCAGCACCCAAGTTACCCATTGCTGCAGCAACGTTGTTGTTGGAGCTTGTAGTATTCGCTGCAACGGGGTCCAAGTACGCCACTTCCGCAGCATTGCAGTAGCTTGATTTCGACGACCCGGGACCTCCTTGCTCACCCATCAAAGTCGCCGGTACTGGGGGTCCGACTCCCTGCACCGTAAATTTTACTCCTGTTTCTGTATTCATTTTGGTTTTTTTTCTGGGTACCTTCCCATATCGATTAAGGCCTATCCGACAGGCTTCACAACTGCCGACGTACTGGGTTCAGACCCAGACCAAATTCCACCCAGTATGGGAACAGACGCCGTTGAATTTCAGATAGCTTATTTAGCAGGCGGCTAACACTCGCCCCGTTGCGAGAACTTCACAAGGGTACCCAGACTTTTGAGCTACCCCTTCCATTCTCGCCGCTCATTGGTCGGGGACTGTTTATTCAATATTCGCAGCTAACCTACATATCTGTAGGCCGTCCATTAACCGCCACCTTTGACCCCCACTGTAGCTTGAGCAACGC
>JBAMAV010000527.1:0-72566 GCA_037043315.1 Amiota communis
ATATAAGAGCTGAAAGCCATGGCAGCTAATAATAATAATAATAATAATAATAATAATAGTAAGAATAAGAATAATAATAATAAGTGGTAAAAAAATGACTCTTTACAGAATAATTATTTATAAGTAATCGCTAAATCTGAATTAAGTTGGAATGGTAATACATATAAATAAATGGTGGAATTAAAAAAGGGTTGTTTGTTATGAGGTTTATTGTAACTTAGACTACCAGTTTATCAAAATATACAACACATTGCCAATGCGCCATTACATACGAAAGAGTATGGATACATTGGAAGCTATTAATTGGGAACTGTTGTCCAGACTTGGCTTCTTTCCATTTGTGGACTTTGTTACTATCGATGGAACATGGTTTAGGTGAGCAACTCTTCCTAGCGTATTACAATGATTCAATTAATGATTTGCTATTAAAGTCGAGAATTTGTTTTGTGAAGGCCACAAAGATGGTGAACAAGTGCACCTGGAGGGGCAATTCCTTTATTTAAACAAATTTTGTATGTTTCATTTTAATTGTTATTTTAATTGTTTAATTGTTTCTCTTTCTGCAAACACACAAAACATATAATAAATTCAATTCATTTAAAGGATTAAAAGGCGCAACTTGTAAAAAAATTAAAATGTAAAACACCATCAGCAACATCATCATCCGCATCATCATCATCATCCACCATTTGCATTTCATAGAAATTTTACAAAATTTCATCTTAGAAGGCAAGCCTACGTTCTTCTTTAGTCAGTCAGTCAGCCAGTCAGTCAGTCATAGTGCATAGCAACTTCCTCTTTGTTGTAGCCACAGAATTGTAGATTTTTAGAGTGTTTGTGGCCAGTCCTCAGGCTCAGTTTCAACTTTGCATAGCTCTAATTTCAGTGTAGTAGTAGATTGTTGCACTACGAGTATTTGTGAAATAAAGGGTGGGTAACAGAGAGTTGCACGCATCTCATGCTGTTAAGAGACGTAGCTAAGCAAAATACTAATGAGCAAATGACGCTTTTAAGACTAATTCCCAGTCGACCCCAAGTTGTTGTAGGCGTTGGCATAGAAATTTTAGAATGTTCAGACCGACACAGGCAGACAGTCAAACAGGCAGATAGTACTAGAGTCAGAGTCAAAATGAAAACAGTTGTAACATAAGTCGTTGGAATGCCAGCCACTGTTAAACCCGAAAACATATGTTTCGGTTTCCATTGCCAAATGACTGTGTTAGTTTTAGACAGTTTCCAAGGGAACGTATACTAAGCAGGAATACAATCCAGCAGGCAGTCAAAGGAGGTACGCAGCGATTTGTTGCTATTTTTTGTGGCTTCCTTTGGTTTTACTATTGCTATACATTGTGGTTTGTTGTTTCAGACTTACATATAACGCACTTTGTTTCTTGTGTTTGTTTGTTCGGCAAAAGTGTTGAATGTGTAAATCCAAGAAAAGAACAGTGGAGAATTGGAATTACAATAATAGCGAGAAGAAACAACTTCTTGTATATGATAAAAAATACAATAGATACAGTAAAAGAATTACATTCTGGAAAGATTCAATTATTTATTAATTTTTTTTAGATTTCTTTTCTACTAGACACTAACTCACTCACTCATTCACCCACTCACCCACTCACCCACTCACCCACTCACTTGACATGATTTCCTTTTGTTCTTTTAACCGTTTTCTCCTAATATTTCTTTCTTTCTTGATTTTCATGCTTAAACCTACTATATATTTTTTTAATTGAATCATGAAAAAATAAAAGGCAAACATTATTCAGGATGTGCAGTTCTATATCATTGTCTATCTGTCTGTATGTCCATTGGTCTGTCTGTCTGTCTGTCCTTTTGTGTGAGATTATCAAATCAACCCACTTATTGTCTTTGGTTTGTTCTACTTACTTTAAACTAATGCTTTTGTTCAATATTGTTAGATTCACATGTTGACTCCTTTGGCTGTAATTAATCGTTGCTGTCACTTTGTTCGTCGTTCATTCAAGCATTTATTCAAGAACTTCTCTAAGCGCAAGCATGCTTGACATCCTTCGTCCTTTCATTCGTACGTTTATTCCTTCCTTAGTCCGTTTGTTGCTTATTTTGCTTGTATGTTTACTTATTGTTTATCTGACCCTGTTGGCTTTTGTTTGTTTCTTTATCTACCCACCTATCTTCTACTCCTCCTTCTTGTCAGATCCCCATTTGTTGCCATTAAACTCTTTCTCACTTATATTGTACTATGTATGAAGTGGTATGTCTTTACCAAAAAGGATAAACGTTTATATTCGTTGTGGGTTACTCTAATTGTTGAATACACTTATTCACTAACTCACTCTCTGACTCACTGAGAGAGTTAGTCAGATTGTCAGAAGAATGAAGGATAGATAGACAAATTGATGAGGCATATTAAAGTCAATACGAAAACACTGTGGGCTTAAAAAGAAAAGTGAAAAATTAGAACAGTTAAAAGTATGTATACATACAATACTATATGGAATGCAAAGAGGGTCTCTTTATCACTTCAGTATCCTTTCAAATCTATGTAGGTGTTTCAAATAAATTATACAAAATAGCAACAGTTGGCTAACATTACCAAAGATGCTTGATAAAACACACATATATTGTATTTACAATAATATTCGCAATTCATTTCTTATGATGCTTTATTTTTGAAAGTGGTATAAGTCCATTTGGAGCTAAAAATTTGTTTTTTTTTTTTTTTAATAATAACAAAGCTCTGGGACTTGATTCTATATGATATATATGTGCAGTATCTTTAGCTATTCTTTTAGGATTAGTTATTTTCCATTCTTCGCATAGGGGCTTAGTTCATAAAATGAAATGCCTAGCTACCTTCTTAAACTTATTGAAAGTTTTCTTACCGAGAGAAAATTGTATGTCTAAATGGGCGCTGCAAATTCAGTTAGCAAAGAAATTTTTGCTGGAGTTCTTCAGGGGTTTGTTTTAAGCCCCATTCTTTACAATGCACTATGGACGATTTGTCAATTATTATGGCATGGTAAAAAGAAACAGCTCTTTAGCTTTAAATTTAGAATTTATGCCGTAAAAATCGATAAATCGCCCATAGTGCAATGTCTGAGCTTTGTGTTTTAGATGGCGCATATGTATAAAAACGTTTTTCTAATAAGAACATTAATTTGAATTTGGGATGTACCTTTCTTACTAAGAAGTTCTAAGCAATCCTAGGATCTTGATATTTACATTCAGACATTTATAATCGAAATTTCAGTTCGATAAAAAAAGTTTTTTCAAATAGAATTTGGGCTTGTATGGGAGGTGCCCCTCCTAGTAGTCCCGTTCGGCTGATTCCGATAAATGTGCAGCGTATAGTAAAAAGAAACCTATGTGCAAATTCAGCTCTCTAGCTCAAAAACTGAAGGATTAGATTGCATTCATGACTAAATCAATTCGTCTCACCGAGCTGATCAAAAATATAAACACTTTATGTGGTATCAACTTTTTGACAAAATAGTATAAAATAATCTAAAAACACAATTTTTTTTCATTATTCTTAATACATCTGCAATCCGTCTTAACGACATTTAACTAATTTTAATAATACTGTAACTTGACATATATTTACATACTTAACCAAGGAAATCAATCTTAATTCTATATAACATGAAAACAATGACCATAATACTATACATTTTTTATGTTTTGGACGGTAGCTCTAATACATGATGACGTTTTAAACGTCGAGTATCCTGACTATTATCCAGTAGATTAATAGCTAAGTGATTACTATGATTACTCAGCCTACAAATATAATTGGTGGTTATTGTACGAACTTCTTCTTTGACTATAGGTATATTTGTGTCATTGTGCAGATTTTTATTGGTTACAAAGAGGTTTGCCAGATTATTTTTCATCCTGTAAGGGACAAATGCTGAATTTGATATAAAAAAACGGGATTTCCAATTTTTCCCCGGGACAAATTTAAAACTCGTATTTTATGTTCTTATTTTTATTTAATTATTAATTCTTATACTTTATAGAAGATCTTGTAAGTTTTAATATATCTTTGTTTGATTTTAGATATTTGTAGTTATATTTATAGTTGAAAATGGTCATTAATTCCCTCTTAATTTACTCTGGGGTACATTTGTTGCGCACATCAGTCCATTTCAATGCCATCTGCGATAAAATCCTTTCCACAAAGCAGTTGGAACTAGGGATAATGAATATAAATGTCACAATTCGGAAAATGTAAGGGATTTCATTCTTGGAAAACCCTTCCATGATTTTCTACCATTTTGCAATGGCACTCATACTTCTGTCAAAAGACTTTTCAATGTCTAGGATTTTTTTTATCATTTGGAATTCCTTATATAAAGAGTCGACGTTCAATTGATCAATACCTAAGAGTTCTGCAGCTTTTTGAAAATCTTCGAACTTTGTTGTCGATTTTAAATTTAAAAAGAGCATCTTGCTGAGGACGTTGCTTTCAGAGAAGTCGTATCGCGTTGTCAAATACTTTATGAAATTTTTGTAAAACACTCGAAAATCGTTTTCAATAGATTTTTTTACATTAATACACAATTCATCACATATTTGTCTTGTTTGACTTCTAAAAAAGTTGTCCTTAATTATTTGTTGAATTTTTTCGCGAACTCCATGCATTTCATCATGCATCTCAACAATTGATAGAGAATCTGCTTCAATCTTTTTATTGTTGATTCTATTGAAAACATCACGTTGTGAAGGAACGCAAAATACGCCAATGTTTTTTTCTCCCCTTCTTCGGAACTAAAAATCTTCTCTAATAGACGTGGACATTCGTCGATTGATTCTAGAAAATGAGTTTTTAAAGCTGGCCATATTTTTAAGACTCTTTCCACTGCAGGACCAAAAGATAAAAATCTCGTAGCAATATGTTTTACTATTTCTTCCCATTGCATCTCATTTGCTTCAAATTGGAGTTGCAAGTTCGCTCTTCGTTTAGCAGATCTACTGAAGTTGCTGAAATTTTCAAAATCAAACTTTCAACGTCCACTTCCAATTTGTTCGTACTGTGTTTGGCACATTGTGGAGTATATGAACTGGGCAACCAGCTTTAATAATGTTTTTATTTTCAGTTAACGAAAGTTTATGAATTGAATGGTTTTTGCCGAAGTTTACATTAGTGTTGTTAGCGGAGAATTTCGAAACCTTTTTTAAAGAAAGTCAATTTTTCTCCAAAGCGTCTTTTAGTAACTTAGATACTTGATTAGCACATTCGTCGTTCAGTTCTACAAATTCATGTAGACGGTTTTCAATACCGGTATCATAAGAATCGTATACAAATTGGAAGCATTTTTCTGTTACTTTTATTACTCGCATCGGTTGCTATAGAGAAGTATAGATCTTTATCTTGGACGGTCTTTAAAATATTTTTAACGGATTCTTTGGCTAATATTTGACTTACTATAGCTTCCGCTTTTGTTCTTCCGCAGCTTAAACCTTGAGCGATTTTTGAACCACTGCAGAGGTATGGTAATAACTTGTGTGAACAATCCAAGCTTTTGTAACTAAGAGTATGCTTTACCGTGTGATAAATGGATGCGAGTTCTCCAGCAGTAATCTTATCTGCCGTCTCCGAAGCATTTGAAAAATATTTATGAAGGGTACTTGCTGCCCTATTATTAACAATAGTTGTGTGAGATTTAGTAGATGCATGTTGTTTTGTATCAGTAATTCCACCATGACCACAAGAGAAATCTTTGCCACATAGACTACAGCATGCCTTATAAGAGTTTTCCTTTACTGGTCTTAACCAGGAATAATTATTTTCCCAATTCGGATTATACTTTGTAAGCCTTTTGGATTTCTTGGAGGGTATTCCACCTCTTTCAGACGAATTATTTATGTCACTGTCACTTGAAGCAATTAAAAGAAAATGTAGACAAGCCATATTGGTGCCACCTTCTAACAATTATCTATCTAATATCTATTTCAATTATCTCAAAATTCTAACGTCCAGGCTTGCCAATTAAGGGGCATTTTCAAAAGTCATAATGGGAAGAAAACGCAATTATATATAAAATATTTAATTTATTCATATTCAGTGCATTTTCACGAGTTCAGCAATAAATGCGTGGCTTCAGCATTTTACACACTTTTTTATTGTGAAGTCATTTGATAGAGTGGTTAGTGCGAGCGGGTGAGTATCGCATCGCTCAACACTGGCTTATCGGGTATCTTAGTGTTAATACTTTTTCTTTGGGTCGACTCAGCATTGCGGTGCGTACTCCTGAAATCGGTAAATCAAAGGAATTGCGACAGGTTTTTAACAATACATAAAATAAGGTTTAAATACGGGACAAAGTATGTCCCGGCGGAACATTTGAAATTATGCCTGAAATACGGGATGCCCCGGGAAATATGGGACGTCTGGCAACCCTAGCTACAATCCATGGTGCTCTGCAAATTACTCTCAGAACTTTCGATTGAAATCTTTGTAGTATTTCGATGTTTGAATTACTCGCGGTAACTCAAAGGTCCACACTGGCTTCAGCTTTATAAAGAAGTACATAGTAACCAATAAATTTTTTTGAGTTTGACATCCAAGTGCTTACGTTTACTTTTTATGTGTACTTTCCACGTTAGTCTGCTGTCAATATACATGCCGAGATACTTAACACAGTTTGTAGTGGGAATTACAACTTAATTAATTGATACATTTGGGCAGTTTTCTCTGCTAGACTGCTCTAGCTGTGTATGCACACTATAGATAAATTTGTTCTAGCTAGAGTACTCTCTGACAGCTAGATAGATTAGTCTATGACCTGTGTACATTTGTACATAATATTTCTGCCGAGAGAGTTTAGAGCGTAGTTCGTGGTTCTATTGAGAACAGTTTCGTCTCTAGGGTTTCTGCTAAGTTTCCATACTCGTCTAAGTGCTCTTTTATGACGTATCAGCTGCATTATTTCCACTGGAAGTGGAAGTTAATGTGAGCATCCATAAAATTTTTAAATTATTTGAGGTTTTGCAGTAGTAATGAATGACAAAGCGTTAAAATTAAGTATGAGAGCAGAGTGATCTAAGCTAAGGTCGCCGCTATCTTCAATGTGCATGCAATAATTGGGAATCCCTTTGTAAACCAGGAAGTGCAAGAGATTAGGTATTCTAGTAGGATCGATTTGCCAATAAGTCGGACTGCGAGTAGAGAGTACATTATAAGATTTTTCTATGAGGCACGTACAAATAATTGTTAATATTGTAGTTCTAGGTTGACCCATAAAATGAATCGTTGGCTAAGAACTACTACAGTAAAATAAATAAAGTGATGAGGAACCATTTATTTTATTAGAACTAATATTATAATTACAATTTACTAGCATTCCCGGCGTGTTTTGCTACACCCCCGGCGTATGTGATTTAGAGATGAGCTAAACAGTGATTTCAAAATCACAGTGATTCTAAACTGTGATTGAGTCACAGTCATTTGAAGGAAGAGACATAGTTTACTTTGTTTAAACTGTGATTGGTGATCACAGTTTAGGGAGAAACTGAATCAAGGTGAGTCACAATCAATCAAGCAAACTGTGTCTCTCCATTCAAATGACTGTGACTCAGTTACAGTTTAGAATCGCTGTGTCACTGTTTAGCTCATCTCTAATGTGATTTTGTTCTTGTCATAATTGGTTGCCGCCAACATTGTATATTAAGATTATTTCTCTTGAATGAGAGAAATGCGATGTGTAAAAAAATTATCTGATATTTTTGACAAAGGCGACATACATGTAGGTTCGTTTATTTTATAACAAAACTTATTTATTTTTTTTTTCATACAACATTGGTTTACAATTTATTTTATATGGTTAGTTTATTGAAATGTATTTTGTAATGTTTTTAAATCTCTTTGTAATGTTGTTTAAAATCTCTTGTTTATTGGTTGTTGAAAATTCGCACTGCTTAATGACTACCTATCCTTCTGGTTCAGAGTGTTTAATGACGACTCATTTTCCTTAGCAAACTGGACCCTTTTTTATACCTAGAATTTTGCACTCGGCACCTCACGAAATCTAGCTGCAGCTGCATTTTGCGCACATCAGTAATGATTTACTTGAGTGTGTGATTGCACACGTCACCACCAATCTTCGTGATGTTGCAATTGTGCACGGCAACACTAATTAACGCTCTTTCAAATCCAGCTCACCCAAGTTACAAACCCTAACGTATTTCATCCGGTCACCCAACCACAGAACCACCGATGCCTTTTGCAGTTGCGTCCTTCAATACCGACAACCACTACGTGTTGATCTCTGCTCATGGTTTTCGTTTACTGCCACTTTATCCTTATCACACTCTCCCATTCATACATACATGTGACAACTTTCATGGTAATCGGTCAAACGATGTCAGAGAACATCGCCGTCAAACTAAATTTTTCTTCCATTTTTATATATGTAGTTAACATAGTTATTTTTAATATTTGAACTTTTAAAAATATCAGACATCAAGTAGACTATGTGTAAAGTGTGTAAAAATTTATAAAACATTCAACTCTCACGAAAAAAACAGCTAACAAAATTACAGTTAACAATATTAATTATTGCAAAAAAAAAGTGGAAGATGCATTATAAATTTTTGTTAGAATTTGCTGCGCGTAGCGGCGTTGTTGGCGGCACAATTATTACATCAAATTATATTGGTGCTTGGCGCACAGGACAGGATAGTGGATACATAATAAAAAGAGTTAAGATAGAGGCATCGAAGTGCAGTGAGCGAGCTAAAATAGATCTTTTTCCAATTCTGGAGAAGACATGTGATAAGATGGTCAAAATCTATAATAAAGGTGTTGCAAAAACTCTAAATCTGAATCTTACCCCGGATATCGTAGTTGATCTAGCTGCAACAGCAAAAAATTGGAATTTCGATGCAATAATACCCATGATAAGCAAATTATTCAAAATTAAAATATCTGAAGAGGTAATCTTTAAAGAAATAGGATTGCCAAAGGAACACAGTCAAAACCAGGAATTAAAGATAGGCGAAAAGTCGACACACGATGTTCAGAAAGCTTTGCCGCAGCAGGAAGAGGAACAAAGCGATGCGATGACTGCAGTAGCCGATGAACAACGTGATAACGACAACAATGACGACAAAGTTGACATGGGTCTAATTCTCACTGCTTTGGCTAATGCTGTGAAAATAGTTAAGACAAAAACCTCTTCAACCGACATCATTAAGAAGATGAACTCTTAGGAGATCTTTTCTGATTATAACTGCATTATTTGCCTTTTTTTGCGACATGGATCCCATCCTCGTTGTGCTGTACTCCAAAAATAGATAAGACAACTTTTCGGTAATGTGTTTTGATTGTAACTAAACTATTTGTTTCCTTTTTGCGACTTGTGTAACCAAAATTTATAATATTAAAATTCTATACAAAATTAATAAATGATTTGTTTATTCTCTATATATGTAAATACATGTTTTATACGACCCAGAAAAATAAAGGGAGCGAAGAAATCCTTCAAAATATACATATTTACATGTGTATCCTTAAATACTTCTGAAGCCTATGGGTAGCTGTTTCCACACTTTAAATTTAGAAAAGAAACATTCTTTTCTTATCTCTCAGAGTTAAATCGGTTGATATGTATGAAACTCAAGCATTGTCTGAAGAGTGTTACTGTGAAGCTTGGTAAGGGCATCGCACGGCCAACCGAATCTTTGTGAGAAACAAATCAATATTATTTCATGGTGGATGTCATTTTCGATGCGTTACCATATACTCTTAGATAGTTAATACAACTCTTCGGTAACCTGATTTGATTGTAACTACATTTCTCGCATGTTTAGGAAAGAAATTACCTTTGGCCCCAAAAATCTTCAAAATTAATTCCTGTTTCACGTGTATCTTTCAAGTTACTGTCGTGTTGCATTTCAATCACTTCTTCTTGATTAAGGCACTTCAGAAACGTTGATAATAAAACGATTGCAACACATTTTTAGGATGACTCTATCAAGAGACATAAAATTAAAAAATAACAATGAGTATTTGTCATAACTCACCAACTTTTGATAAATTCTTAGCTCTGGTTACCTTGCATTGTAAATCAAACACTTTAATATTTAATACAGTTCTTTACACCTATAGACAACTATAGGCCGGGTGCCATTTCAAAGTTTTCAGATTCCTAAGCCTAACCAAAAAAATTTTACCACATTTGTCAGTTTTATAATCTTGGAACAAATTTAATAACATTGAACATGAAATTCAACAAAATGGCTTTAGAAACATTCCAGTCGATGCTGCAAGTGTACTATTTTAGAAGATACAGTCAAATCCACTTAGCAGCAACCGCACTTACCAGCATATTTCGTTTAAATGCATATAACAGACAAAATATTGTTTAAGTGCACTTTTCGCTTAGCGCCACCAAATTAACAGTTATATTTTTGCATATGAAATGAAAACAAAAGAAAACAAAAAATTGGCAAAGGTAAAAGATTAAGCCTAGGTATTAAAAATAAGTTAAAAATTATAGATTCAGTGCACGATGGTTAGAACAGAAGAGCTTTGACCTTTACATATAGGCAGTATTTGCAAGAGTGAAAGTGAATTGCGATAAGTAGCAACAACTAGTGGTCTTGAAATAAAGCGCCAAAGAAAAGGCGTGCACGACAAAGTGGAATCTGCATTGTATGTGTGGTTTACACAGGTCACTAAAAAAATGCAATTATTTCGTCGCGTGTGCTTCTGGAAAAAGCGAAAGAGTTCTTAAACAATTTGGGTGATGATTTGAAGCCACAATCATCCTGGCACAATATTAAGTTTGGGCAAATTTACGGAGAAGCTGGTGAAAATGACAAAGAAGCTGCTGGGGATTATAAGACTGTGATATTGCCTGGCTAATGAAATGGCACTATATTGTAAAGCAATGCCAAACACCTCATGTTTTACCAGTGATCAGCATACTGTGAGAGGTAGAAAGTCACAAAAAATCAGAGTGACTTTGCTGTTAGTATGCAATGCTACCGGTAAGTTTGAAAGCAATAATATTCATTATCAAGAGTTCTTCTTTTTCTTTGGAACAGGCACTTGCAAAAAAACCACGCTGCTTTGCTAATAAAGAAGCATGAATGACTGAGCTGGTAAGGAATGAAATATTGCTAAACATAGATGAAGACTTAGGAAAAAGTCATCGTTATATTATATTGTTTGTGGACAATGCCGCATGCCACAAATCAAATATAAAACTAAACAACATTAAATTGTCTTTTTTGCCTCCAAATACTACTGCTCTTCTACAACCAATGGATCAAGGCATTATCGCTTCATTTAAGAGGAAGTATCGCACATGACTTAGAAGAAGAATATAATTCTATCCAGGAATTAGAAATGAGACTGCATCAGTTTATTTTTAAAAATAAGAAACAGTCAAAAATTACTAACTATTTCAGTGCTTCATATTAAAATTTAATTATATATGTCCTAAACTATATTTTGCTTCATTAAAACTCTAATAAATTTGAATTTTTACTCATTATATCTGAGTTTTAAAATCTCTTCGCTTAGCTGAACAAAAAATTCTGCAGAAAATTTGTTGCAGCTAACCGAATACGACTGTATTTACTAATTCGAAGTCGCTGAATCCGAATCTGCCCTTGTTTTTTTTTTTACTCGTATCACATCTAGTTACAGACACTTCTTTCTTTCTTACCTTTACATAGAGTTTCTTTATGTTATTGCACTACTACTAATGCTGTTTATGTTATTGAATATCTTAAACATTAAACTCATATTGTTTAGTCAGCCGAATAAAATATGAAAAAAATGTGAGTGTGCTCAGCACTCACGAGCCTTTGTTGTGAAACATGTTGACTATGTAACTCAATGTGCCTTCGTGTTAGGCATCTGCATTTTATGCATTTAAGGATTGTTTTGGACAACGACAGTAGTTGGTTAATTGTGTGAAGCATCGATTCACCGTCCATGCATCAAAAACTCAGAGAACCGATTTCACGGAAAAAGTGTTACGGTAATACAGCCAGTTTTTTATGCTACTATTTTTACTTATATTATGTATTTTATTTCATATCGTTATAAACATGTTCATGTGCACGATATTAATTAATAAGAGTCCGCACAACTCGAGATGGATACAGTTTTGCCAACGTTTAGATGGTATTTAGACCAACTTGACTTGCACAAGCACTAAGCTTATCCAAATGTATTGTAAGGTCCAAAATGTCCATCGTAAATGGACCCGTAATTGTGAAACCATTGAAGGCGAGATTAAGTGTGTTTGCCTATAGTGCAATGACAGGTTTTAATTTTGATAAAGAGATTAGATTTCCCGGCGCGCTTTGCTACACTCTGGTTCAAAAAACAGGGTATACGTATGTCAAAATTTTTTTCCTTTGATGAAGATTATAATACGTATATGTCGTCCATGTAGCTGCTGCACTTTTCGTCTTTGCTAACGTAGTTGACTTTTTCATTGTTTCAGTTTATTCTAAAAACAACCAGACTCAGTGACACCGTTTCATTCTTCTGGTGAAAGAATTTTTAAAACCGAATGAGTAGTTTTGAAGATTACCTCTAACATCCAAACAAACATTACCTCTTTATAATAATAGTGTAGATGTATGTAATACATACGGGTTCCAATTTATTTTTATTAATTGTAGATTTAACTATGTTTATGCTGCTGTCTTTCTATCTTTCATTGCTTTTAAATTAGAATATTTTAACATTCCTGAGCGAATTCAGTAGAGCTGTTTCAGATTTTTGAAAAAAGAAAGTTTGCCTCTTGCTAAGTAAGTACGAGTATGTCAAAATGTTGTTTTTCCAACAATTATTTTTATTTTATTATATTCCTGAGGGTGAAATTTGGCTTTGACATGTGCAAAAACTATTATACAATACTTTGATATGTGTCCATGTTGAGCCTAAATTAAATTGCTAAGATTCTATTTGTCTGTCGGTAGATCTGCTTCCATCCGTTGTCATTATTAATAACTTAATGTTTTAATGTGTGAGCAGCATGTTAAAATCATTTGTTAATTTAGTTTATTATTTTACGATAAATATGTGTTATCTTTTATTATACAATACAACATAATATTCCCTTACACTTCTAACCCTTTGACATTGAATGAATATATAAGTTTGTTCACTTGAGTATTCAATTCGAACACACATCTAAATGATAAATTGTTCTCTGAGTTGTGTATGATTTTGCATGTTGTGGACAGTTGGCAATTGTTATGGAAAGGAAGAATGTCAACTAATGGATTCTTGTTGGACTTTATGTTGTTGGTAGCGTTCCTTGTGGATTATAAACCAAAATGTTTGCCCCACAAAATACATGTTCATTCTTAATAACTTTAAATATCACAAATTTTTCAGTTTTTTTTCTCCCTCCTTTTGCAAAAAATGTCCCTAACAGTTGTTTGTCATGACTTTATGTTTTTAACACATCAACCCTTTTGTGTTCATACTGAAAACATATAAGATTCAAAGGTTATTATTGATTTCTTCTTGAGCAAACTATTGTGCTATGTATGTACCACAATATAAAATTTTGACATATGAATAGCAAAATACCAAGAATTTAACTAACTTAATTTTAATTTTATTTGGAACTGACACCCCCTCCCACACACCATATTAAATTAAAACCAGAAAGAAGGCTATCATTGTCTATGCCAAAGATGTAATACTCTTCACGCTCCTCCGGGTTGCATCCGACCTTCCTTTATTAGCATCACATCAGTTTGAGTAGCAATTTTATTGTACTTTTATTCTTTATATATTTAAAGAGTCTCCATACTTCTTCTTGGCAACAGAAAGGGCCATTATTGGTCTATGTGAGATCTCTTGATCAGCCAAGCAAACCAAACCTAACCTTTATTCTTTATAAGTTTGTCATTTCTGTGTGTGTTACAAACTTCATGACAAACTTATAATACTATTCACTCCTGTGAAGAGTACAACAAATCGAGTTCTAATGTGTGATTTTGATAGGCAAGAAACTGGTTAATTTGCTGAATGTTGAATATTTTCTCTCATAGTTAAAACTTAGAATGTTTCACAAACCCTGAAGTTCATGTAATTATTTATATATATTATGAAATAAAGCTTTAAACAAATTATTTAACAAGATGTGAATTATAACATAATATTATATAAATAGGTGAATAGGGGCCAAGTGCAAATGACGTTCGATGAAAGAGTTAAAATCTGAACGGAAGTCAAGTAAGATATGTAAAACCTCCTAAAATTAAAGTTGTACAATATATTAGAAGTATTTTTTAGAACATTCTTCATTGATTAAAAATCAAATATAGAAAATTTAAGACAGAACATTTAATACTTTGGCTTACCGAATCTAACTACCTTTCACATTTAATGATGTAATAAGAATAGATTTTCAAGTATTGTATGTTGCGTTTTGAAACAAAACTATCTCATTAAGTCATGGGAAGATTTGAGTTTCAATACAACATCTTCATTACACAATAGTTTGTGTCTGTTTCAAATTTCAGCTGCTCATTATCGAAAACTGTGAGCATATACGTAACAGTTGGAATTAACGACGGTCAAGCGGGAAAAGCGGGATTAACCTCATTTCCATACATATTCTTTAATATTACATTCAAAGAAATTTTAAAATATTTCCTATTTTTCCTCAAGTAAAAGCAATTTTGGTATTTATTTTATATATGTATATATTTTGAAATTATCTGCGAAATCTTATGAGACTTTGAAGAGTTCCAAAAAGATGTTCTCCATTATAAAACGACAATAGGTTGAATACTTCCAAATGTTTCCAAGTGTGCTTAAGTTAAAGACTATGGTAGTTTTTGTTTAGCTTTGATTTTAAGGTAACAATTTTTGGTAATCAGTTAAATAATATGAATCCTATAGAGCAGTGATTTTTAACGTGATTTTCGTCACGGTTTACCCATTTTTTATGATTTAAATATAATATATATGTATGTATATGATTTTATTTGGTTTATTAAACCAAACCACCTTCTAAAATAATGTTCTTATAAGAAAAAGTTGTTGTTGTTGATACTCAAACTGTAACAGAGAGAATATAGTGATGCTAAGTAAGGAAGGTTGGATGCAACCCGGAGGAGCGTGCAGAGTATTACATCTTTGGCATAGCCAATGATAGCCTTCTTTCTGGATTTTTTTTTCTATTATTTTGTTATTTACAATAATTTTCATACTTAGACTACAGATTAAAGCTACATTATATTAACTGATCTAGATTTAATTAGTAATATGAAATCTTTTCTGTTACTTCGACTGGCTTCTGTCAGTAAATGGCGGAGTGGAGGGGTGTATACATATATACAACATATAACGTTTGTCATTTAGTATAAATTAAGTTAACTAGACTTCAGAGATGATTATTGTCAAATAAAATTTTAGAAAATTCGAATTCCGGGAGCTAAACATTACACATAAAACAGTTTGGAAACCATTTGAATAAGGTTAGATAAAAAAAGAAGCTCTATGTAAGGGTGCTACACGAGTTAATGCAAGAAAACCTCATGGACGGAATTTCCAGCTGCGAATCGCAACAGAATCGAGATATTTCTGAAGCAGATATTGACTGGTGATGAAAAGTGGGTCACTTATGACAATGTAAAGTAAAAACGGTCGTGGTCGAATCACGGTGATCAGGCGCAAACGATAGCCAAGCCAGCATTGACCAATAAGATTTTGTTTGGTGTGTATGTTTGGTAAGATTGGCAGGAAATCATCTACTATGAGATGCTTACAAAAAAAAACTATTAATTCAGACTTGTGCTGACAACAATTGGACCGTCTGAAGTCAGTTGTCCCCCAGAAGCGGCGAACTTTGCCCAATAAGGGAGGAATTGTGTTCCATCAGGTCAACGCCAGGTGACACACATTAATAGTGACTCGCCAAAAGCTCCGAGAGCTTGGTTGGGAGGTTCTTATGTATCCACCTTATAGTTAACACCTGACACCAAGTGATTACCACCTGTTCCTGTTTATGGCGAATAGTTTTGCTGGTGGAAATTACTCCTCAAGAGAAGCTTGTGAAAATCTACTGTCCCAATTTTTTGTCAATAAATACGAAGGTTTCCAGGAGAAAAGCATAATGCAATTATGTACCATCAATATGCCAACAAGTTATCCAAAAAAAAGGATGCATAATTGACCTAAAGCGGATCATTCTTGATGATCTTCACTTATACATGGGCATAAAATAGGGTATGCTATAATGAACTTCAGGATTCAGATTCTAATTGTTTTTTTTTGTGGAAAAGCGGAAATAAGACATGGAAATTGTGGTACCACACCACATACTATATATATCTAATTAACAAGCATCGTTATTGTGAAAAGACGCATGGTAAGATACAGACAAGTAAAACACAATAGAATACAAATAAAAACACAATAATTAACAAACAAAATACAGTCCACAAAATCGAAGATTAATTTACAAAACAGCATTTTTCAGAATAAATGATTAATTGCACTTATATTTGGAGGTAGGACTTTATAAGAACCTTTCGGCACTGCTATATACTTAGTTATGTCATTTCTATTTGAAGGGTTAGTCTAATTTCAGTCTCACTTTGTTGATCCTACGCTTTCTAAAATGATTTAATGATTAACATACAAATATGTACATAGAATGCAATGATCCAAAAAACGAAATTAATTGTATCTTTTATGTTGTTAAAACTAAACTGCATTTGAACTCATATCAACAAATTATGCATTTCACATGTACTACACGTACATGTCATGTCATGTCGCATTAATATAACACATCACTCGTTATTAATGAAAGAACACGGATTAAAATAAATATTTGAAAGAGAATTCATATTATCATAATGTACCTTATATTTTATATAACACTTATTAAAGATAATAAAAGTGATTTTGAACAGGAAGTTACATACCCTATTTCTTCTTATAATTATAAATGGGCGATTTTCATAGGCTAAAAAATTTGATATTCATGCGATTATGGATATTATTACCATATAGTTGGTAAAAGAAAGTTCGATACAATATCTTCTGGATTATTTAATATTATGGAAAATTAAGAGAAAATAGTCTGTCCATTTTTAGACATAAATTTACATTTATATTTTTCCAAGAGATTTTATATGGTTCAATAAACTTGTCGGTACACGAGAGTATATTGTATTCTTATATGTATTGTATTTGATTTCAATGTTTATAGGTGTCAATTAACTGTAATTGGATAAAGTTTTCTTCACAATATGTACATTGATGGTTCTATTAGTTGATGCCCACATAGACAAGTATTGACCTGCATAACTTTTGACATATAAAATAATTGAAAGCAGAATGTCTGAACTCATAAGTACAAGTATGTATATCAACTTTAATTATATGAAAACATGATAGTTGGATTTCTTTTTCAGTATAATAAAATAGAATAAATAAGTTAACTTTCATTGAAATATATACATAGTATATACATAGTATATGTTATAGGTATTGTATATAATTAAGTGGCACTTGTGTTTGTGCTGAAATTTACTTTAGGTTTTGCTTTTCTTAATCTTCGTCTTATTAAACAATACAATAATAAATATATGAAATTTCATATGATGAAGTATAGCATAACATAATTTGACAGTAAAGTTCTAGAGTTCGATAACTTTGTCAAAATGAAAAACATCTTAAAATGCAACGAGACTCAAGTGATCCAATGAAACATTAAAGACAACCAGTTGTAAATTGTTTTTTTATGTTAAAGGTCTTTGAAATGGAAATGAATAAATGACAGTTTTTATATCAACCGACTTGACTCTGGGAGATAAGAAAAGAATGTTTCTTTTTTAAATTTAAAGTGTGGAAACAGCTGCCCATAGGCTTTAGGAGTATTTAAGTGAATATGTAAACATACTTTGAAGGATTTCTTCACTCCCATTATTTTTCTGGGTCGTATAAAACATGTATATACAATATATAGAAAATAAAAATATGCCTATGCAATAATTTACATTTTTGATTGATAGAATTTTAATATTAAAAATTTTGGTTACAGATGTCACAAAAAGAAAACCAATAATTTAGTTACAATTAAAACACATTACCGAAAAGTTGTATTAACTATATATGGAGTATACTGCACTGAGAATGGGATCCATGACGCAAAAAAAAAGGCAAATGATTCAGTGTTAATCAGAAAAGATCACCTAAGAGTTGATCTTCGTAAGCATGTCGGTCGTATATACCAACGCCGTGAGAATGAGACCAATGTCATCATTGTCGTCGTTATCATTTTGTTCAACAATTACTGGAGTCATCGCATCGCTTTGTTCCTCTTCCTGCTGCGGCAAAGCTTTCTGAACAGCGTGTGTCGACTTTTCGCCTATCTTCAATTTCTGGTTTTGACTGTGTTCCTTTGGCAATCCTATTTCTTTAAAAATTACCTCTTCAGATATTTTGATTTTAAATAGTTTGCTTATCATGGGTATTATTGCATCGAAATTCCAATTTTTTGCTGTTGCTGCTAGATCAACTAGGCCAACTGGAGTCAGATTCAGATTTAGAGTTTTTGCAACACCTTTATTATAGATTTTGACCATCTTATCACAAGTCTTCTCCAGAATTGGAAAAAGATCTATTTTAGCTAGCTCATTGCACTTCGATGCCTCTATCTTAACTCTTTTTATTATGTATCCACTATCCTGTCCTGTGCGCCAAGCCGCAATATAATTAGATGTAATAATTGTGCCGCCAACAATGCCGCTACGCGCAGCAAATTCTAACAAAAATTTAAAATGCATCTTCCACTTTTTTTTACAATAATTAATATTGTTAACTGTAATTTTGTTAGCTGTTTTTTTCGTGAGAGTTGAATGTTTTATAAATTCTTACACACTTTACACATAGTCTACTTTGTGTTTGATATTTTTAAAAGTTCACTTTTCTAATTCTTCCCCCTATATTTATTAACTCTTCTCCTGAGCTGATGGCTTCTGTCTCTATTGCTCATATTAAAAATAACGATATTTATAATTTATAGACATAATCTTATGGTAGTTCTAATAAATAAATCTATCTATATAAATATAAAATCGTAAGCCTTTTCGTGTCTGTGCACGCTTATCTCAGAAACGGCTTAAGCTATTTGAATGCGGTTTTAACTGGTGTATTGTAACAAGCTTCGTGTAACATTTAGCGTTTATTTTATCGAAATCGACCACGATGTTTTTCTCTTTAGCTGCGGGGCAACATTAAAGATCTGATAATAAGGGAAAAAGATAACAAAATACACGCTATTACAAACTTATTACGAATACCACGCGTACGAAGTCGGGGGCACGGTTAGTAAATAATACAACTAAGAAACAAGACAAAACACATATATTGGTTCTTCGAAACATAAACTCCCCTCAAATCACATCATATTGAGTCAGTAAATTGCCATTTTATATCGATTTGTAAAGTTCGGGGTTAAATAACATGAGAAGTGCAAAAGTTTTTCATACAAAAACTCATTAAGATGCAAAAGTTTTTATGGTAGCTTCATAAAATATTACCCCAATTTATTTAATTCGTTGCATCTACTATTATATAAATAAGCTGATTTTGAAACCAAGTGACTTTAATAGACTTTCAATAAAATTTTATATTGCAGTAATTCCAGTGATTGAAAGCCAGTGTTTCCATTTTAGTTTCATCGAGGGTTACGTTACACATATTAAAAGATTGTCATGATTTGTTCATATGGAAGACATGAGTTCTATTAATCCGATTGTTGTAATCTTTGTGCTGGTGTCTCTCAGGGATCTATACTAGGGCTTGTCCTATATGATATCTACACTCATGACATTGCAGTATTTGAAGACTGCATAACGTCAGTATTCGCTTTATACTGAATTGCGATTTTCAATGAACTTCAGAGTGTACTTACATCCTTATCTATCTATTTCAAATGATTGAAAATAAAGTTAAACGCTGATAAAACAAAAGAAATTTACTTCACTAATAAACAAAAGCAATGTTTTCTATCTTATTCGGTGTTACAATTAAATGAATCAAATGGGAGAATATCAACCGATATCTGAGCATCTTCCTTAACAAAAAGCATATAGGTAAAACCATAAATAAAGTCAATAAAACCATTTGCATTCTATTGTATTGCATGTCCGTTTATAAACCGCAGGTCCCAGCTATAACTATGAAATAAACCAATCATATTTAAAATGTCAGAAATTTGGGCTTCCTCGAAAACACGTCTACTATAAAATCACGCTCTAGAAAAATGATAAAACAAGAAAAAATTCTTATCTGAAATTGTTATATACAAGCTATTCAATATTTATCGTCTATAAAGTAAACTAGTTTACTAAGTAGTTATTCATAGTGATGCTCAGAGGATAGCCGTGGTTATGTGCCACCTACCCTAACAAAATAAAACATTCTAACAGTAGTAATGATCGCTTTGTATGTGGGTTTGAATGTATGTTCATCTATTGTTTGGACCATGACTACCCTCTGAACATCACTTTGAATATGTCTTGACTTAATGTCCTCTAGAGGGCGCCACATTTAATGTGACGTCACACAGCCTTTAACCAGCACACGTTGAAAATACTTTCAACGATACCTCATTTGTCAAATTATGTTAAGTATTTCAGAAGTTATGAAGGAACAGATGAACATTCATACATACATACCGGTCAAACACATAACCCTCTATTTTTGCTTTGCCATAGTCGGATTAAAATGTTTCTCATTATCCTATTTTACTATTCAATTACTCGAATGCATGTTAAGATGAGAGATGACCTAATCTTTCGTGCTACAAATAACTTTATGCTTAAGAAATCATATATTGAACATCTTGTGAGCTGATTGGAACTTTATACGAGTCAATTGAGCTTTATTAAGTACCAGTTAGATATTTCTGTGTATAGTTTTAAGATTAAGCTGAGAATAATTTCCACTATTTTGCCTTTTATATATTTTTATGTAACCTATAGTTATTCTATAAGAAAACGAATGTACATTTTTGAGTTGAAAAGTTAGTCAATAAGATCTATTCTCTGTAATAATCGAAAACAAAGCGCTAGCTTTAAGCAAAATTTTGTATATTTGGGCAATAAAGCAAACATAATTAATAACATTGATTTAATTATTATTTGTAATGTCCTTCATATGTGTAGGGTAAACAACTCATAGCGATAGCGAGAGAAACTTGGCTAAATATTTAATGATATCTTTTTATTATGGTAGTTATTTTCAAATAAATTTTATGGGAAAGCAATACATATATATATATATATATATGCATGTAAAAGGTGTAATATAAAATCAAAAAATCCGATTAAGTGCAAAGAACCCTAAAACGTGACTTACAAAGTTTTTCTGATTTAGCAACATTTAGGTTTATAACTGGTAAAGAAAAACTTAGGTTACTACAAGAAAATCCTGCATTAACATTTATTATAATAGATTTTGCATTTTAAAATAATTCCTAATGTTTTTTTAATCTAATCAAATTCAATATAAAATGTGTTACGAAAAAAAAATAAAATAAAATGAAAATGAAATTTCTTTAATATTGAACAATAAATAGTTGGTGAGCCTTTTTCGTCCTAACCAACATGTTTGAATGTTGCCATAGCATGTTTGGCATCAAACATGTATTGATAGCAACGAATTATAAGTTTCAACAGTCGCTGCTAACATGCAAAAGCGACAGGATGTCAGAGGAAAAGACGGTAGATTTGTGCTATATTTATGCATGTACTCGTTCGTATATGTCAAGTATATTACGAAATTCACAAAAATATTTGAAATATGAACTTACAATGGTACGTTCGTTATAAGCGACCCATGTCGATGAGTTTGGAATGCGTATGGAGAATGTCATTGTCGCATTATTACGCATACGCCATGTTTATTGACAAGAATGATAAATAATGATGACGCATTTATTTTGCTGTTAATATATAAATAAATTAAATACCACTCAAACTAGATTTAT
Organism: Amiota communis; assembly: GCA_037043315.1. Lineage (NCBI taxonomy): Eukaryota > Metazoa > Arthropoda > Insecta > Diptera > Drosophilidae > Amiota > Amiota communis. Next base: position 21,987 of record JBAMAV010000527.1, read on the forward strand.
TAACTGATGCTGTTGTGATTTTTCATTAATAATTATGTTCGCTTTAGATGGAAATGGGCGATATGGGGAAATATTGTATTGTTTTTTTTATAAGTTATTACAGGTCATTTTAATAACAATTTCAACATATGATTCGATTGAAATGGTTTACTTATTTATGAGCATGAGAAAAAGTCGAGTTTTACCATTTTTTTTTTGCTTGAATATACATATGCATACATATGTTTTCAGGTGAACCAAACTTTCGCATATCATTAGCTTAAATAAGGAAACTGATTAATGCATGTAAATACACTGGTTGGCATAAGTATTTTGGCGAAATAGAAATCATGTATTTTTGAGTTTAACTTTTAAGTGGCTTTATAAAGAATTCTTCTTTATTTTTTTCTTTTTTCCATATAACTAATACAAACTTAAAAATAAGCAAACAAATATTTGTTCATAGAAACTTAAAAAAAATGTAGTTTCATGTGTTGGCATAAGTTTTTTTTTTTTTAATCGGAAGAAAAGCATCGAAAACCTGACCGGTCTACAACCGAAGTGCGGGGCTTTAAGCGCGCTAAAAACTTCCGCCCCATGTCCTATTGTCCCCCCGGAACTGTCGCTAGATAATCCGTCGGGAGGAGAGGAGGAGCATAATTGCTCAATCGTCAGTCTGTCCCAAGTAAGTGGGTCACCTAATGCGTCTGTACTGTATGTGTTCGTAGGTCGCAACTACACGTCAACAATCTACATTCACCTGTCCGTTTGTGCAGCTAGATCGGCCTGCATTCGCGATCGTTCAGCTGCTCTGCTGCGCTCTGTTGCAATAGCGGTTTTTACCAATTGCCACTTCTCTTCTGATTGGCACATGTGTGGCACCAGATTATCCACAGTAGGCGGCTCACCAAAACACTGCTGTATCTGTGTCTCTCTTTCCCCACTAATTATTCCAAGCACGTTCCCTTGGCTGTGGTTTCACTAGATAGTAGATAGGGACAGTAGGAATCTCGTTAATCCATTCATGCGCGTCACTTATTTGATGACGAGGCATTTGGCTACCTTAAGAGAGTCATAAGTATTTTGACAAGTATGTAATACTAAGAAAACAAAAGTTAAAATTAACAAAAGTAAGAAATGAAGATAAATTTAGTAAAATGTATAACCTCCTCTGGCTTCAATAACTTTTTGAAGGCGTCTCGGTACTGAATCTATTAAATTTTGAACAATCTCTGGAGATATCTCATTCCAAAGGGAAGTGACCTCAGAAATTGTCTCCTCGCTGGTTTTATGTAACGATACTGTTCTTTTGCATTTCAAAAGAGACCAGACGTTTTCTATAATATTTAAAGCTGGACTTTGAGGTGGTCAGTTCAAAGCGGTAACACCAAGATTCTTCAAAAAGTTAGTTATCATCCGGGCATTGTGGCATGGTGCATTATCCTGCTGCAGGATAAATGATTCCCTAATAAGCCTATGTCTGGAAGGAAAGGCATTTTCATTTAGGGTACTCAAATATTGACCTTGATTCATCGAGTCGGTGATAGGCACCAAGTCACCCAGCCCATTATACACACATCCCCAGAACATGACAGAGTCTCCACCATGGCTCACTTTTTTACCTTTATACCTTTGGCAATCTTGCAACAAATTTGTTTTTTGATGAGTTATACTCAAAGGAGCTTTCATCTGTCCATAGAACGCTTCTCCAGGACACCTTTGGCTTGTGCAGATATTAATTTTCGAAGGCCAGTCTTTTAAGCTTGTTTGCCTTCGTTATGTACGGGACGTCTTCAGCTTTAATTGTCTTAAAATATTCTTCCTTTAAACGTCATTGCACAGTGCACTCACTGATTGGCCGCCAAATTCCATTTATCTGCAGCAGATTGAGGCTTTAGAAATTTTTTTTTTTTAAATTCCCGTAGAAGGACTCGGTCTTTAGAGGGCGTTGTTTTGCGCTTAGCACCTGATCTCGTTAAATTTCTTATGTCATTATGCTTTTTAAACTTATTAATTTGATAGTGCACAGTTTGACGCGACACATCAAACTCATTTGCCATTCCAGCGTTAAGCTTTGCTTCCATTGAAGATCTAATAACCAAACTCAATTCAGCCGTTTTACCCACGTTTTTTTTAATGACTTTTAATCAACTTTTATTTTTTATCAACTCTTAATATCAATTAAAGTTGAATACAAAAGTTGTTTGGTTTTAACGTGCTCAAAAGTGACAAAGATTTTGTCAAAATACTTATGCCACGCAAAAATTCGTTGTCTGCAAAAGGCAATGGCATGCATTTAGCTGTAAATACGATCTTTCTTTTGAGTATCATTTTCGCACCGATATTTAACAGTACCAGTACTAAGTCCGATAGTCACAAATAGATTTTGTGAAAAGAATTATGCCAACCAGTGTAGATGCAAACATGATTTTAAGATTTGCAGTGTATTAGCTCCTGTTCTTTTCACCATATTTACAGCAACCTACTTCCAATTCCACCATATTAGCCACTTACGCGGATGACACTGCGGTTCTCTGTTCTGACAAATCGCCGACTAAAGCCGCTTCAAACATACAGTCATACTTGAATCGTTTGGAAGCCTGGTTCACAAGATGGAATATCAAGGTGAACTCAGGTAAGTCACTATTGTGTTCTTTCAACCTCAGAAGAAGTGATATACCTCCGGTAACTTTTGGTGGCCTGGCGATACCAAAGTCTACAGTTGTGAAATGCTTGGGCCGTTCCCTTTCCTACAAAATGAAAAAATTGAATTGGCTTGTGGGCAAAAAGAGCAAACTTAGTTTGGAAAATGAGCTTTTAGTATACAAGCAAATTGTTGCTCCTTCCTGGAAATATGGTATCCAGCTATGGGGTACATCTCGCCCTTCAAATCGCATGAAAATTCTAGTCCTTCAAAACAAAGCGCTAAGAACAATCACCAATGCCCCTTGGTTTGTCAGGAACTCTATGCTTCACAACGACCTCAGCATGCCTACAATTTTAAAGGAAATAAACTTCCACAGCAGCCGATACAATGACAGACTTCTGTCCCAACCCAAATACACCCGCAGAGTCACTCACCAGGACGGTGATTCAAAGGCGGTTAAAAAAGAATCACCCGAACGACTTACCAACACTCAGCTAACAAATTACTCCACTTTTCCATAAATTGAACTTATATCAATCTCTATAATTGTCAATAGTTTTCTTACCAATATTTTATAGCTTAAGCGGTTCAATGTTCTTAATAAATACAATTTAAAAAAAATAAAATAAAGATTTGTAGCTTACACTTTATATTGGGAGCTGATAATTTTGAGACTGGATGAAAAATTACTATTAGAGAATTGGAGATGTTTTATATACAATATTTAGAGTAGAATGTACTTCTATTCTTTAGAAAATGAGTTAATCACAAAATAAAATTAAATACATTTTGCTTCTTAAGTTTCCAAAAGAACAGGCATCTGGACATATGTCCATACATATATATTTATTTTCTAGGGTATGTTTACTCCGTCTGGTTATTGCAGATGTTTACACAGACTTATATATGAATATGTCATTTCAAAGGATATAAATATGCATGTTCATAGTTATCACATGTCACTATTTTTTCACCTTCATAAAGGAATTTTATATTTAAGCTTATTGCATAGGAATGGTTATCAATAAGACACAATATTATTATTAAAATTGTCATTGAATTGAACTTCTCTAATCGCTATGCTACTAAGATTCATGGAATTTATTATTTTGCTTTGCTAAAAACTGACAATTATTACATATATGTAAGTATCCTTAACATATGTCATATTGGGCAATTGAAATACTTATGTAATAGAGGAGGGCAGTAGAAAACCATGTAACCCTAGTTGTGGATTAATGCTTCCAATCCTTTTCGATAATATAAAATCGAACAAGAAGAATATATAACTATTGAACTATGAACTGTTTATCAAAATCTTTTACTGTTTTTCTAATAAGTTGAAGTTTGTATTAATGTTTTAAATAAGTAAAATAATAAGTAAAGGTTATGTTATTGAAACAATGTAAAATTTGTTTATTTGTAAAGTTTTCAAATATTTTAATATATTTTTTTTTACTTTACTTATCAGTTTTACCCGGGTATAATCTTTTTAAGGAAAAATGTCTTAAAAGACAGCGAACAACCATCAAGACAATAAACAAGTTCAAACACATTCATCATTGTTTGCCAAAATCAATGAATTTTGCTCCTTCTTCCAGAATATTTTCAAGATTTTACTACCAGTAACTGTTTTCTATTTTCAAATCCAAAAAGTCACGAAATTTAATATCAAAAAGTGGTATATTTTGACAGCCTTGACAAATTTGATTATAAGGAAGGTAACAGAAAAGTGTGAAAAACGTTGGGCTTAGTGAATTAAGCTAAAAAATTATTTCATGGAGAAAAAAAATTGTACACATTGAAATGTTTGTTTCTTGTCAAGGCTTGTAGACCTTTAAAATTAAATTTGCAAAAGATTTCAAGAATAACAATACTAGTATATTAATTTTAATGAGATTTTTGTGACTGCATACACTTTACTAACTTCTGAATACTTGGTGCAGTGCTACTCAAAGCACGTCATCCAGCTGATTACAATATTTGTTTTTTAATTATCGGAAGCGCTGAGAAACCCTGCTCTCATAGATGTGTTGATGAAATCAAAATTAGGTAACGTATAGCAATTTCTCGAATGTTTGGGAAAGAAATTTCTTGTCTCAAATTTATCTTTCAAGTTACTCTCATGTTGCATTTCAATCATCGGAAAAATAGTGATTTAATTCACTTTTTAAGTTTTTCAAGTGGTGTGACATGTTGTTTTGTATTTCTCCTTTAATCTCACCACACTGTCCGTCAATAATTTGAATCAGCGAATCAAACGCAGAAAAGTTTTCCCTTTCGATTTTATCTTCATATGCAAATACATTGCTCGTGCCTTGTAACTTCAAATTTCGCCATCAATGCAGTTGAAGGTTGAATTTAAGCAACTAAGCTAGCAAATAAACAAAACCTATTTGATATTGTATTTGAACTCACATAACTGGTCAAGCAACTCTTTGTTCTCCTTGTTAAATAAGAATATTTGTACTTCCTCTCATAGTTCGTACAATCTCGAAAGTATGTTTCCTTTTGAAAGCCAACACACTTCCGTATAAAAAAGCAGAGTTTTTGTTAAGAGTTCATATCGGAGCATAATTGTTTGAAAAGACGAGTGTCTTGACTTGGCGACTACTTGTCACTTATTTAATATTTTTAGGATGGCTTTGCGGATCACTTCGGATGCTTCCAGGGATTACCAGTGGTCCGCGGACCATTGGTCTAAGGACATTCAACAAATTTTTTCAATCGACAATCTATAAAATATGTTATATGTAATACCCCATAAAGTATGCAACATTTTATTTAGAAAAACTATTGTATTATAAATACTAAATTGTGTGAAAAATACATTAAATATTTTATTTTTTGCAATCAAATCTGATCAAAATTTATGTGTTTTTTGTGTAATTGTTAAATGGTATTTAGAAAAAATCAATTATCTAAGGGAGCATTTGGTCCAATACACATTTCTTTGATTGAAATCAAAATACTAACAATTTAGTTTCTTTATATTTTACAAAAAATGTCTGTCGTTTTGGTAATTATTTTTGAACATTACGTTCTGATCAAAGTATGTATTTTAATAAAATTGCCGCAAATGGAACAATTTGCAATTGCAATTTCAATTTGCAGCAACTACAAGTCCCACGCTTTCTAGCCGCTGTGCTAGATGTAACTTTACTACAGGAGGCCACTGAAGCTGAGATGATGGTCGTACCTCAGTTAGTAACTGTGCTCAGAACTGTTGCTGAGGCAAACTAGTCCATTTCACCATATGCGCTTTAGCCAAAGAGAGTGCTAGGTGCAGCAAAAACTATAGTCTCCTGCGGTTTGGATCTGTTGGTGCCCATGAAGCAACGATTTCCGAAAAAAATCAAAGCGGATATATCTAATATGTTTTCAAGTCCAATACAAAGTGTTCTCCTCGGTTCTTTTCAGGCCTTGTTTCCTAAGGTATGGTTGTATTTTCATTACGTAACCTGACTTTGAGTCCACGGCTAACCAAATCTTCTAACCATATTTTGCTGGTTTTGATGGCATCAACTGTCCAAAAGAACATCGTCCCCTGAATGCAACACGAGTCTCATCAATGATCACATTTTCGTGAAAATTTTAAAAGATTGGTAGAAGGAGCTGCCAACGGCCCCACAGTTTATGAATAGGAGCCAATTTATCATTGCTACATCATCGAAACGGTGCGCACTTGTGATCAAAAAAAGGCTGACATCATGTCACTGCATCTGGATACTGCAAATCGATTTCGTCCTGCATGTGTTGAGATAATATTCTCTGCCGTAGTTTCAATGGGTTGAGGTAATGGAGTGGCACTCCATTGTGTTTTTGAAAATTAGCAAGGGAAGAACCGAGCTAAGTAGCTGCGTCTCTTTCTGTCTCACAATCACTTGATTCACTATTTTCTGAATTACAGTCAATATCCGCATCTGAAATATCCGAGTCATTTCGTTTGTCATCTTCGTTCAAGTAACGTTGATTTGCCCTTTCGTTAATCAGTATATAAAACAGAGCCTGATTTATTGAAAGCAAATCAAACTGATTCAAGCAATGCGAAATTGCATGCGTTTTGATAGCAAAATGGAATTAGGGAAATAACACTTCTAATATTTTGTCAGATTTATTGTGTTTTCGACACAAGATAAGACATTCCACAACCAATAATCCACGTTCCACAATAATTGGTAAATTTTATATTCACAAAGTATTGAATGAAAATAGATACATAGATTAAATGGTTTTTTATACGAAAAATGCAGTATGGACCAAATGGTCTCCTAATCTAAAATTCGTACATTTTTTCTAATCTAATAGCAGGGTTTATTAGTATTGGATTTTTCAGATCCCATCTCAAACTTAGGCATTTTACATCGATCTTAAAGATTACTTTCTAGCCTTTCAATATTGATTAAAATGCTCCATTTTCTCAATGAGAATTAGGTTATATATCATCATCAAGAAAAAAGAATAAAGTTGCGTTTGAATATTTCTTTTTAGGATTTATTTTTGTTTTTTTGGTGGTAAGAATTCACCTTTTCCTTTCCTTTGGCATTTCAATCCATTTGGAGTTCCATTGAATTGCCATCTCTGTATTACGTTTAAATAATAAATTTAGCTTAAGAACAGCTCTTAATTTTTTAAGTTTTTTTTCACAAAATTTACGATTAAATGAAACAATTTATCACCAATTCTTAAACTATGAGATACTGTACTCTAATGTTCCTTGAGAGTCTTAAAAATGTCTGCGACTGTCAAGCCTAATGCGCTTAGAGATGTCCGACGTCCTGAACTAAGAGGTCCTATAAAATTCATAAAGAGCCCTGTGAGTCCATATATTGTTAATTTTACAAATAAAACTTAAAACCTAATTGGTAAGTCTATGATATGATATAATTTTAACCGACTGACAGTATCATTGCTGTAGCTAAGTAATTCGTTTTTATGGCTACTCAGTCTTTCCAAGCTACATTCACTATTTTTCCCTGATAAAAAAATGTTGAGATCTTTATGCATATTAAAAACTTACATACCAAGGTGCATTGATAATATTTCGTAACAATTTGTTTTGGCAACGTTACATAATTTTATTATTTGGATTGCTTGGAATGCGCTAAAATTTTAATACAATTTTGCGTATTTTACTACCGAGCAATAAGTATATCCTAAGGTTTTTAAATGTTTCTTTTCGCATTAAGGTGTGCTTTCCACGTAAACGGACGGTAAAGAGTCACAGAGTAACCTTTAGGTATACGAGACCTAACCACTATTAATTGGCACGGCAAGTTTTTTTTTTTTTGGATAGTTCAAGTTTCAATGGCTTCTATTTATGTCTAAGCAATAATTGAACATATAAGTTTGTACTTTTTGGAAAGGTTATTTAATTACCTTTAATTTGATATCAAAACATGCACATATTTCATAAAAGAAAAAACTGAAAATATATATTTAAATCAAACGACTTCAATAGTAATGAATTGTGTTTACCATTTTTAATTGGCAACGATATCTTTAAATTAACTTTAACTCCGCTTTAACTCATTTTTCCATAGTATTTATTATGTTTAGACAAGGGGTCATGGAGTCCCAAATTTCCAGAATTTTTGACTTTAATCCAGCCAGAGTACGCTGAGGATCATTTCTCAGTTTTCTTTTCATGATTCCCCACTAGTTTTCAATTGGGTTCAATTCTGGGTTTGATGATGGCCAGTCTAAGACATCAATACCATTCTCTTGAAGCCATTTTTTGGTTGTTTGGTGTGTTGGTCAGTCTAAGATACACTTGTTGATTTCTGCATTTACATTACTATCTATAAAGTGAAGCTGTCCCACACCTTTTGCTGACATGCATCCCCACACCATTGTGCTCTCTGGATACTTGACAGTGCGTTTTAGACAGTCTTTGTGATATGCCTCCATGGACTTTCGAGTACCACCGACACACATCAAATTTGGATTCATCGCTAAAAATAATAGAGTTCCATTGCCTCTGTACCCAGTTGTTTCTCTGTCATGCCCATAGCAATCGCTTTTTCATTTGCAAAGATGTGAGCAAAGGTTTTTCTTTAGCCTAAAAGCATCATTTGGTCGCATTAGATTATCCGTTCTGCTAAGCAAGTGATGCAATCTCATACCTTAAAGAAGACGTATGCAATTTTTTCCATTTGTTGGCGCGTCCCTTGACGTTTTACTATTTTTCCAATATTTTCAGCCCATTTTACCGCTATACCTCTAACAGTACTTCGCAGATTTTGCTTTAAAATAGTTGCCAAAGCTGTGACGTGGAGTAATTTTTGAGACTCGACCTCTCTTGGCTGTATTATTGAGAATGTTGCCATTTATTTATGGCTTTGCACTATATTTCGCACTGTAGACTTGGATAACTTAAGATTCTTTGATATTTCGCCATAGCTGTTGCCCGAATCGAATTTTTCAATAAAAGGGGCTCGAATTTGTTCACACACTGGCTTACCACGTACCTTCGTGCACAAAATGAGACTGAATTAAAATAAAACATCAACCAAAAGCCAAGTGGTTTTGCTTTTCTTACATCGCAACATTCTATATACCGTCACTCTTTTAATAAAGGTAAAATATAAGTGGATGTTTTGGTATCAAATTAAAGGTAATTAAATAACCTTTCCAAAAACTACAAATTTGTATGTTCAATTATTACTTAGTCATAAATAGAAGCCATTGAAACATCAAGCATCAAAAAAAAAAAAAAAAATTGCCGTGCCAATTAATACTGGTAAGGGCTCGTATCATATTCATTAAGTTGCACTTCTTTCTGAGCATAACTATAACTTGAAATGAGCGTAGACTGTTATTTTCCAGTGTCCTCTATTAAATAAAGCTACTGTTGAAGATGTTGTGGATCACTACTTTTATCTATTATCTCAGTATCATAAGCATACGTTGCTACATTTACACTATCAGAGACAGTCAGTAAAAATAATGTAGTGGAGCATAAGAGCTGATACTCTTCTTGGTGGTACACAAGCATTGATGTTATGTAGAGTCGAAGATTCACATTTTTGCAGCACATAAAAATGATGAATATTATCAAGATGAAACCATGTCAACAGAGAATATGGAGCAGGATTAAGTTTAAGTTATGTAGACTGTCGTTTTGCCAAACTCTGTCGTATTTTTATTTCTATGGTATTGCTCAAGTGTACCATGATTTCTCATGGAACTCAAATTGATGTAGTTAAGGAATCGGACACATTTTGGTGAAAGATTTTTGAGTGTAATGTCATCTATTTTATCAAAACCTAGATTTAATTTTATCTGCAATTGAAGTATGAGGATTTGGCAATCTTATTTGACAAGGAGATTCCAGGAAATTTAATACTTCATCTTAGCTGATATGTTGTTGCGTACATTAGGCTGAAAAACTGTATGCAGATGACTAGGAAAGCCTTCAGTCTTTTCCATATCAGATATATAGCTCACCAGATCGTCTACAGAAAAGGAATTTAGTTGTCGTTGTTGAACAATTTCTTGTCAGTCGGGCTGTGATTATTTTTCCAGATTCTACTTGGTCACTTTCTAGACTTCATCATCTGTCTGATCTCAAGATATAGGCATGGTTGGCTTGTTATCACTATAAAATCCATTATTGTCAGCTTTTCAGCAGCCCTCTCCATTTCCGCTCCACTCATAAGTAATATGTCTATATTGTTTTAGCTCTCCAGCCACTCTTTAAATGAAAGTACATTAATTATTTTCGAAATAATCATATACGGCTTCTCTTTGGCAAGTATATGTATATATATACAGTAACATATGTTTGTTGCGATAAACGGAAAGTCATCAGAGCGAAAATAATAACTGTTGGAAGAGCGTAACAGTCTGGTAACGCTTATTATGAGTTAAAAGAGTGAACATTTGCATTATACGAAACAAAATCCTAATCAATAAATAATAGTGTACTAAAATGAAAAACAAATTGTTAATATTTAACAAATTTTCATACACGGGTCACACATTTCCAAGCTGGGACAGCCGCTGAAGAAAGTCAGCAAACAATAACTTTCAGCACTGTGTAAGTGTTGTTGTTCTAGGTGTCAATGATCTCCATGGGATTATTTTCTTTGCTGTTTCAGGGCGAAGATCCGGTGCTAACTTCTTTTCAACTTAGATGCCATTCATTTGCGGTTCATTGACATTTGTAAATCCATAAAGGTATCATCATCACGTTGTCACACATAATGCGACAATGCAATTGTTGTTGCTGCAGTAATCTGGTAATTGCAGTCAATTTCAAATTGTTAAATTGTAATTAAAAATTTAAAAAGCAAATTTATATTCTGATAATATACTACAATATATGGTAATTAATTTTTTAATTTAAAGTGTTTTTTGTGTACATAGTTTTTTTCTATAACACATTAATACTTCCACATCAGTGACTCAAATCGAAGAGCAGTGAAGGTTTTGAGATGTGGTTCTAAATAAAAAAAAAAAAAAATATAAAATATTCAAAAAAAAAAAATGTTTAAGTGTGCTTAACACTTACGAGCCTTTGATGTGAAACACGTTGACTTAGGTAGCTAAATGAATTAATTTTCATTAATATATTTGAATATTTCCTATTCTAATTCTATTTGCTGTCTTTGTTGTAGTTACAAATTTTAAAAAATAGATTGTTTAAAAAGATAAAAACGAAAAAAAGAAAGAACAAACAAAATTTAAAGTCCTAATGGAGTGCTGGGAACCCACTCTCTAATGTTTTGTGTTATCGGCTGAGGCGGCTCTTTACACATTAGGCTATTGAGGTATTTATGTTCGCAGCAGGAATGTGCATACTTAAAGTGTTTCACTCACATTATATTTAATAGAGCTGTGCGTGAATCGTGCGTGAGCTTGCGTGATCGTGAAAGACAAAAAAACGTAAATTTTCGTGATCGTGAACGAGTGCCGAAATTGCGTGAAAATTGTGAAAGGGTTCCTTCACGAAAATTCACGACATCACGAAAATTCACGACTTCACGGTGAATATACGTATGTGTATACAATTTTTATTTTGACAGAATTTTTCCGCAACAGACGATTTCAAAAATCCAAAAAAATAATTTATATTCAATTAACGTAAGTCTGGAACGATTTAATGTAATATAAATCAATTCAGTGCCCAGAACATCAAGAGAATTTTGTTTTGTCCGTGCAAATGTTCACTGTGTTAATTGAAATTTGCAATAATTTTGACAGTCACCTGCTTCAATAACCGATAACTGACTGGTGCTGCACGCAAAATATTAAACTCATATATGATATTTGTGCAGTATGGACAATCTTCCAACTGAGAGCAAACCATATTGTAAAATTGGTTCAATACAGTTTGAAGAATTCTCCGATGTATCGTTCAATACCAAATCTTGTCTTATCGAAGTCGATAAACAACTCTCTAATTATATTAATAAAGAAATTCGAAGCATAACACCAATCCTTGATTTTTGGAAATCGCCGTCGAACACTTTGTGTTCCACCTTCGTCAACGACGAGTGAACAAGCCTTTTCGACTTCAAGTCACATAATAGAGGAACGGCGAACGAGTTTACTAGGTAGTAATTTAGACAAAATACTATTTTTATACTCTTCATAGTATTATAAGTTTATCATGAAGTTTGTAACACACAGAAAGAGGCATCGCAGACCACATAAAGTATATATATTTGTGATCAGCTCAATGAGACGACTGGATTCTGTCAGTTCGTCAGTCCGTCTGTCTGACTATATGTATGCAAACGAGTCCCTCAGTTTTTGAGTTAGAGAGCTGAAATACGCACATAGGTTTCTTTTTACCATACGCTGCACATTTGTCGGAATCAGTCGAATCGGACCACTAGGGGGAGTACCTCCCATACGAATCCCATTTAAGATAATGTTCTTATCAGAAAAAGTTTTTTGTTTTTTTTTTTTATCAAACTGAAATTTGGACCATGTAAATTTCATTATCCTGGGGTTAAAATTGGAAAATGTTAATTAGTAAATAAGCTACGATTATGTAAAATGAGCAAATGAGAGTCTTTGTATGATATGATATCCTTCATTATTAAGAATGTTGAATTAAGAATAAATTTCAATAAATAATATCTATAAACAAATAAAAAATAATTTATTACACCGCAGCCTATAATAACATAAATGCCTAGACTACTCGACTTTTAAATGTATGATGAACTAGAAAATTTTCGTGCGTGAACGTGCGTGATCGTGAAAGTCAAAAAAAAACGTGAATTTTCGTGAATGTGACAGAAATTTTATTTCGTGAATGTGCATGTTCGTGACATAGAATTTCGTCACGCGCACAGCTCTAATATTTAATTCGATTTATTAATTTTTATTATGAAACTTTAATAATTTTATATTGGCCAAAATGAGTTTTGTTGTATTGCCACTTATATGCTGTAGTTACAAAGTGTTTATAAAAATATAAAAACTAGAAAAAAAAAATAAATTTAAAAATCACGTTGTCACCAACTGTTTGTGATCGGTCGCTCATCAAAACACTACCCAAGCCACGCGTTGCTTAATTTCTGATCGACAAGAAAAGCGTTAAAGACAATTGCTTATGGCGGTGACACAAATGTCAAATTTTATCCGTATGCTAGTGATAACCGGTATCCACTCCAGGGCACTTTCAATTATAGGAAATCTGGATCTCAGCTCTGACCATCTGGCTCTGATCATTTATATGTCTATAGCAGGTGACATATACCCAACACTGCAGCGACTTTTGCCTGCGTATGCAAATATTGAGCGATTCCAGTCTTGATTGGACTCCCACATCAACCTGAACATCGAGTTGACCTCTGCGAATGATATTGATGATGCTGTAGGCCTACTTGAGAGGAACATACATGAAGCTGCTGAGTATGCCACCCCGCAAATGCCATCACATCCTCCCAATCCACCTCTGGTCCCTTTAAAACCACTTAGATAAATGTACACTGCGATATAATCGCTCCACGTCACTATTCTAAATAACCACAGCAATATTTTATGCTATTTGTGCGATAATATTATAATAAATAATTTCAAAAAAAAAAAAATAGTGTACAAAATTTAATTCCTAAGAGTTGTAATGCCTTGGGGTTCCTTCATGTCCTAGTCCTGCTTCAATTAATGTTGAGAACCACTGTTCTACTTGCTATCCAATAGAAACATATTAAAAGTGCACAAGGTTAAAATGTTTAGTTTTTTTTAGTTGTAAATAATTTTTGTTTAATTTGTGCTGTTGGAAACATAAAATTCAATATTCTACATGCTTTTGTTTAATTATGCTAAAGTAATGCTTATTCACATATGTATCTATGTATGTATATTTAACTATAGGTAATATCTATTTATTTATGTACATACATATATCTATACATATTCGTGTTAATTTAGTTATATATATGTACAAACATATATGTATGTGTTGTATAGCTAGCTAACTTAAAATGGCACTTAGTAAACGAATATCTGTATATAGTTGTTGTAGTATCTGTGTTGGTGTTTATGTGTGTATGTGTTTGAAGTGCTGTCATTATGCTGGATGACTACTTGTCACTCACTTCGGCAATATAAGTGGAAAATATTCTAAATATACGGAGTAGAAGTTAAGAGAAAATAACGTGAGATACTAAATATTTAGATAGGTGGGGTGGGAGGAGGGAAGGGCTGGATAAAGTTTAAAAAAAGATGAAAAAAAAAAAAATGAAAATAAAATTAGGTAAAAAATTGACGGAAGTCATGGGAAATATTTTGGTAAAGAGCCTTTTGGAAAAATAAAACGTGACTAAATCTTTTAACGATTATTAAAGTTGCTTGTTTGTTCCAGTTCTTGTCTTGTTTTCATCCTTATTGCCATTGTCATTGACATTGTCTTCGTCTTCGTCTTCATCTTCATCTTCATGTACATCGTCATCTTCATCAGATGAAGATTGTTTAACCGAAAAAGTTTTTCTGTTAAGAGTAAAGATTTTAAAAGCTAAAACGACTTTTGAGATACTTCCTACTTATCGTACAAGTACTCGTTGTATGTACATAGGTGGTAGATACATATGGGATACTAACTAGGAAAGAAGCAAGCGAAAAGAAAAGGGAACAATTGAAAATGGATGAAAATTTTGAATAAGTGGAGTGAGTGGAGGAGTAAACAATGGTTTACGTATGAAGGAACAATGTGTGATGTCACTTGATTTGTGCTATGCATGTTTTCAACTTGAGTAGAATTTAAGAGACACAATTTTTCTAGCAGAATGATTCCGTGAGGGCACAATTGAAAGAGCAGAGATTGGTAAAGGAAAGCAACCTTAAAAATTTTACAATATGAATGTCACATGTTGCCGGTATCGCTACTGCCATTGCCATAGTACTACTTGGATTATATAGGTTCCTCTTCTAATATGTATAAATACATGGATGATGCTTGTATTGTGTATGAAAATACTTTCTAATGCATAAATTATTTAACATATTAAGCCGTGAGCCGTGAGATACAATACGAATGAAGGTGGAGATCATCATGATGATAATGATGAGGATTCCGAGCATGACGACGAGTAAACGCCGAAGGCGTTGAAGCACAAATAATATATTGCGTTATTGTGTATGCGGCAGCAACGGCGGTGGTGGCCAACAAAACGATGAGGCACAAATAACATAATGTATGTATGTAGATACAACCGATATGCCTATGACATCTATATCTACAGATACAGATACAGATGGAGAGATACGAGTACATTTTATGCATAAACGTTCAAAACATGACGTGATACATTAGTGGCAGCAAAAATCGGTGGCAAAAAAGCAACAACAGCTGCGGTTACCGTTAAGTGCTTCACGTTGTTGTCTATTGATGCATGACACTCATATGTATGCAAATGGGAAATTTCATGGAGGGAGTATGGTGGTTGGCAGATGAGACAATGTTGGAAACAGGTTGGTTAGTTAGAATAGATATACGAGTACCAATGATGCTGCCGATGATGCTGCCGATGATGATGAAGGTTTTAATGATAGTGATAATAATGCTGATAGTAATGAATAGTATGATAATGTGATGATGACGATAATGATGATGTCACTTTAACTATTGTAGTTACCATTTATGTACATTTTTAAAATTAAATTAATTTAAATCAACACCAACAACACACACCCACAATTTAATCGTAGTAAAATAGTTTAACAATATTATTGTAGTTTTGTTATATTTTGTGGTTGCTCTTTTACAAGCAAATATAGCATTGACTTACTAGGGTTGCAAAAGAGTTAAATTTATTGAGAATTATAGTATTAAATCGCTTGGATAATAAGTTAATGTTTATACGTGTGTGTATTGTAAATTCCCTTAATATGTGTGTAAGAATCTCATTTCATTTTTGGTTAAATCATTTGTATAATACATAATAAATAAATTCATAAAGAATGTGAAGTACCCAAAAGAAAACTAAATGACACGAACGAGAAAAATATGTTAATTTAGAGTGAATATGGTAAAAGATATTCGCTCGCTTTATATTCACATATGTATGTTCATATTAAAGGAACTTAATATGCTAAATACATAATACTAAATGTATAATAATTGAATTTGGATTTCCTATTTACAATAGTAGAAAAAATCATACAATTTTGAGAGTTTTAACATCTTTGAAATTTCAGATTCTTTTATTTGGAAACTATTCTACAGTTGTTTGTTTTTGATTTTGATGAAATTTTCAGGGAAAATCAAACATAGTCTGAAGAGTATTCCTGTGATGTTTGGTGCGAATCTGACCTTTTGTTGTCGAGAAACAACTTTTTTTTTTTTAATTTATTTTTATTTATTGCATCTCCTATAATTTTTTTATGAATTCAACTCTTATAAACTAATATACTTGTGTCCTTCCTGCAAGGAACATGAGGAGTTCACTTAGCACTACGAGCCTCTAAGTAAGCAAAAGGGCTGGTCGATCATTGCGATTCAGACGAGATGTGTTCCTTGTATAGGCAAGAACTCTGGCTAGCGAATTAATGTTTTAAGCTAGTTTGTCCATATAAGATCTTTACGCTTAGAGCATTCATCTTTTACTGGTGGTACTTCCAGGTCTTTGTGAATGTCTTTTTAGCTTCTATATGTTTCCTCCAGGTGAGACGTCTGTCCAGATGAACGCCAAAATAAGTTACCTCATGAGTTTGAGGAATTGTAGCACTATTAAACGTTACTGGAGAGCATGCCCAACGATTCAATGTAAAAGTAACGTGTTTACATTTCCCCTCATTGACTGTTATTCTCCAGTTAGATAACCACTCCGGGAGGATTTTAAAATGATTATTCAGGACTGCAGAAGCTTTAACTAGGCAACGAGAGCGGCTGATTATGGCAGTGTCATTGGCGAAAGTCCATGTGACAATTTGAATACTTGTTGGTCTCAAGACACTGCCTTGAGGAACGCTTGCTTTTATCATAATTTCCTTTGTTATGAGGTTTTTCTGTCTCACTACAAACACTGGTTTTTTTATGTAGGATTTCAGGATTTTTTGCAGATTTTGGGGTAAAAAACATTTAATTATGTGAATCAAATCTTCATGCCGAGAAACTCCTAAGTTAGTTGATATAAAAAGTATACCCATGTTTAATCGTCTTGGTTGTGTATTTGGAGTGCTATTCTGTGTTTGGTGGATGACTTACGTACTGTATGAAGCATGGTCCACCAAACAAAAAAATTATGGCACCATTTTTCGGCAAGCCAAATCATATGATGTCTGAGAAACTTCAACCTTACAACGACGAGCTTCTTTGTAAAAAAAGGGGGACCTTTTTGGGACTTATCGGTTTAAAATATTTTTCATATGACGACCACGAATTGTCACAGCATTGACCAACAAATTTAAGAAGTTTTCATTCATCTTTAATAGTTAGGCTGAGAAATCGGGGAAAAACCTTAAAGGAAATTAAAATTTTGTTGGATGCACGGTCCCAATGATATTTAGTGATATTAATTATTAAAAAAAAACCCGATACACGTGATGGCAAGTGGATTGAGCGTTATCTCAACCCTAAACGTCAGTCAAATCATTCAATATCAAGGAGTATGTCCAGCTTTCTTCATAATTCGGCGGCAATCTTGCTGCCAATACAAGCCCTATTCGAAACAAAGATTCAGAACTTCTTAAGAAAGGAACAGGACAAGTCTAATCAAATTCAATATTACTAGCTTACAAAAGCATTTTTTCTTCGTTTTTTTAGTACTACTAAGATTAAACTATGATAAGTTGTATTGTGTGTTAATAAAGTAACAAGAGGGATAAGTCCAAAAAAAAAATGCAAAAAAAAAACATTTTTAATATAAATTCACTTTTGTTGGATGTGGTCTCCTGTTGCTTACAGTTGTTTTTTTTTGCCTGATATACAATACTATTCTTCATAATGATCCCGATAAACTATGCAGCGCTAAAGTTTCACAAGACGTAAATTCAGCCCACTTGTTGCAATGCGAAAAGAGTCTTAAAAACAAATGAAGCATACAATCTAATGATATTTTGAACTACAACTTTATTAATTGTGATTAATTGCGATATTATAGTGTAATCACTTTCTAATCCAATGAAAGAAATCAATCATAATAATGATCTCAAAATCAGAGAAGGATAAGATGCAAGCTTCCTTATACAGGTCCATAAGCTTGCTGGCCTGTCTATCTATACTTCTAGAAAAGACCCTGCTCGAATATATCAATAGACTAGAGCTAAGCATTATACCCTATCATCAACGCAAAAGGGCACAGCACCATCGAGCAAGTGAACCGTATAACTTCCGAAATTCAAACAGCATTTGAGCACACTACTCTGCAATTTTTCTCGATTTAGCTCAAGCATTCGCTAAAGTTTGATTGTACGGCCTAAAATATAAAATAAAAATGTTTCTTCACAAAATACTCACCAAGTTCTAAAGTGTTTTTTTCAGCAACAGAGTTTTTGTAGTGCGACAAAACGAGTACACAACACCAACTATGAGATTAGAGCTGGTGTCCGACAAGGAAGCATTTTTGAGACGTTCCTGTATGTGTTGTACACATTCGATATACCAATGGACCACTAACTCACACTATCTATGTACATTTGCAGATAATACTGCAATACTTAGTAGATCTCGTTGTTCGACTTGTGCAACATCAGTCTTGGCAAGCTATCTACATGTATTACACATCGAAGAGTGGTTAGACAACTGTCGCATAGAAGTGAATGGACAAAAAAGCAAATATATTTCCATCACACTGAACAGAAGCACTAACTCTAAACAATGTTGCAATCCCACAAGTAAAGGACATTGTGTACCTTGGCCTTGGTGTCCATCTTGACAGACGACTTACTTGGAGTAAACACATTGAAGCTAAGAAAACCTAAGTGAAATTAAAAGCCAACAACTTTCACTTACTCACGCTCTCCACTAAACATTGATTAAAAAGTATTCCTTTATGACGGCTAGCAGCTATAGCGGAATGCAACTGCCTCTAATGTAGAGCGCAATCAAAAGTATTGAGAATCATCACTAGAGCTCCCTGGTATATTAAAAACGAGTGACTGTATAAAGACTTTAAAATAGCAACAATAAAAAAAAATCGGTCAAGTTGGAGTCGGTCTCGCACACGAAGGGTTCCGTACCACTGCACAAGGTTTAACACTATGCATGCAAATTCGTTGGACGTTAAGCTTGTACCTCTGTATGAAGTTATATAAAACTAGTTTGTTTGTGTCGCAAAAAGTATACTACAAAAAATTAACCGAAATGAGAAACAGAAGATAGTAAGAAAATTAATTTGAATTTGGGTTTGTATGGGGACCCCTTTAATTTTTAACTTTATTTTATTATTTATTAATTGTCGTTATACAAGCAATTGAATTACATACTGGATGAAAATTTCAACTGTCTACCTATTACGGTTCATGAGATACAGCTCACGAACGGACGGCAGAGTAGGTTTAGTAATAGAGTCCCGTTGGCACCCTTTGGGTACGGAACCCTAATAAATGAAATAGCCAATCATCATCATCATTTGGCGCTACAGCTCTTTGTGTGCTTTGGCGTGCTGAATAATATGCCTCCATGTTACTCGATCTTTCCAGTTTTCCAGTTGGAGTTTCTTTAGGTCTTCGTTTAGTTCGTCCATTCATCATGATCTTGGCCTTCCCCTTGCTTTGTCGATGAATGACTTCGTATCTAGACTTTTTTTTTGTGATCTTGATTCGTCCATTCTTGTTACATGGCCTAGTCACCTTATGCGTTCCGCTTTGATAAATCGCATCACGTTTTCGCCTTGAATTAGATGATCAAGTTCGTCTTTTCATCTTATTATCCATTCAGCAGGTCCAGTTTTAACTGCGCCGAAGATTTTTCGGAGAATTTTTCTTTCGAAAGTTTGCAATTTTGTTTTATCTTTTTCGCTCACAGTCCAATTTTCAGCTTCATAGCACAAGACTGGTCACACCACTGTCCTATACAGTGTTAGTTTTCAGAATCTGTTAAAAAGTTTTGATTTGGAGAGTTTTATAAGTGATGCGAATGATCTATTGGCTGCTTGGATTATTGTTGAGTGTATCGCCCTGACGAACTCCGCTGATTTTATGTCTTGCATCATAATTTTTGATATGGTGTTACGCAAGGTTATCATTATTATTCTGGTTAATTTGTTTGGGATTTTATATCATTTAAATATTGCAGGAATAGTCAATCTGTTTATGGTATCGAATGCTTTTTTGATAGCATTTTTTAATAGTTCAGCTGTTATGTTGTCTTCTCCTGGTGACTTGTTGTTTTTCATATGATTTAGTGCGTCTTGAATTTTCATCCATCGTCGGCGGTTGTATGTCTTGTGTATATCCTCTGCTGGTAGATGCTTTCTAAGTTCTTCTTCATGGATTCTCTTTTCTTTTTCTGACACATTTCATAGCAGTTCTTCTTTTCTGGATATAAATTTCTTCCGTTGCACTAGTTTTCTTTTCCAGCCAGCTTTCTCTTGCTTGGTTTTAAACTGTTTTTGCCTTTCTAAAGTCTTAATCGAACTATTCAGAGTTTTTCTTCCTTACTTCTCTTCCAATTGTATTTGATGCTGCAGTTGTAATCGCGTGTTTTAAAATTGTCCATTCTTCTTCTATGCTTCTTGAGATTTTAGTGTTGGAGATTTTTTCGACGATTTTATTTTGGAATTCTCTTTTCACATTCGTGTCCTCCATTCTGTCTGTGTTCCACTTCTTCCTTTTCATTCCTTAGACTTTGGCAATGTTAGACAGCTTTTGTCGCAGTTTTGCTCTTATTAAAAAGTGGTCACTGTCACAGTTTGCACCTCTGAGGCTTCGTACATCGGTTATGCTGCTTTTTCTTCTTTTGCATATGAGGACGTGATCAATTTGATTCGAATTGTTGCTTCCCGGAATTTTTCATGTACCTTTATGTATGTCTTTATGTGGAAATGCAGTACTCATAATAAATTTTGCTGTCTGCCTCTGCATCCTCCGTTGTTGATCTGTCCTTTTACTCTTAATTTGCATAGTCTACTTCGAAACCTAAAATTTTGTCTTTGATTTTCTGAAACCTGTGCCGTTTCTCCCCGATTTCTTGCCGTTACCATTATAGTACAGTATATATTCTTATTTCTTATTTCACCGAAGTCCTTCCATCGTAATTACTGCAGGGCCACTATATCCATATTGCATTTTGTAAGCTTATCTGCAATCTCAATAGCCAATATGAAGCTAATATATATGAGAAACGAATCACGATTTAGGAGAAATGACCTACCAGCCAAGATTGAATTATAAGGGCACTTTTTAAATACAATGCATTCCCACCAATTGAAAGTATAGTTAATTAAATTCATTAGTAAAAATTATATTAAATTTTTAAAACTTACTATTGATCTCACAGGAAAATAAGAGAAAATTCAATAAATAAAGAAAATAAAATGAAAAAAAAAAAAAAAAAAAATTTATGAAGTATCTTATAGCAATTCGAATTGATTCTTTTAATTTTTTAATATGATGAAATTTATGTGCAATATAAAAATTATTGATTCGTTAAACGGCCAACTTTATTTGGACTTTTCAAAGTTGATATTTTTAATATGCTGATTTAGATAAACATTTCATAAATCTTTAACCTAATGCTTATACTCCTGTAAAACTTAAACTCTAGTTTATAGTGGCTTATTTTTGGTCTACTGGGTTTTAGCTTTTTCCCAATAGATCAAATGATGTTGGGAGAAAGTTGTGAATAATTAATACATTTTTCTTTCTTCAGCAGTTAAATAATATTACCAATTTTCCATACTAGTTAATCATTCCTATGGCTTTTATATGAATGATTATGGTTGACTGTATCACTAGTATTAACTTATCACATTCAAATAGAAATATACACTTTTGAAACTTTGAAACCATTCCTTACATTTCTGATAGAACTTGTTTTTACAATTCTAATTTGTAAAGCTTGAGTAGTTTTCTTTCGCATGAAATAGTTTAAACTGGTTATACAGGCCTGTAAGGATTTCTTCCCACAAAAACTGAGTAGTAATATCGATAGGTATTACGTAAGTAGTTATGGTAAAAATATTTAATAAATGCCATCAACTAAATTTTGTGAGAAAAAGTGTTCAATTCAATTTTCTTAGTAATGTGTAGGCCATCTATTAGTCCGATTTTAATTTGGCCATTAAAAGGACAAAACCTTATGTTTTTTGCAACAAATTTTGCTTTTTTGATAGAATGACTCTTTCGATCAAGTATGAGAAATGATTTTAAGCAAATGTTGACCAAAACACATATCCTTTTAACGACTTTAAACATGCAATTTTTGACCAATTTTCATACGTAAATAAAAATGTGACGTAATACAGCGACATGAAGGTCATATTTGGTATCAGGATGTTCTTGTCTTAAGATTCTATAGAAAAACATTCAAAGGGAAAAATATGTTATTTTGCAAGCCTGTTTTATTGTAGTCAAATTTCAAACTAAAAAAAAAACGCATCCAAGTTTAGATTAAATTGGTTGTTAAAGTCAACCAAGATATATTGTACTTATTTTAGGGTTGTTACTTAGAAGTTCAATGAAATATTCATACGAAATTTAATGGTTGAACTATTAGACTGATCGACTGAATGAACAATGTTTTGATGTAAAATTAGACCAAATGTGCATATCCTGCAAATTGTCATTGGTTTTACCAGGAATCTTAAACGTAATTAGGTCAAAAATGTATGTGTAAATATTTTGATTTTGGATAAATTGGTCAATTTTATTTTTCAATATTGTTAGATTTACATAGATTTATTTGTTCATGTTAACGAAATCTGTTATTCCAATATGTATGTACAATACATAAGATATTTACTATATGTAGTATCACCACCTATCATGTATGTTCAACTAGTCAACAATTTAAATAAATTTACAATACAAAACTTGTTGGATGATAAAGGAAAGAGAATATGATGATGATGACGATGATGATGATGATGAAGAAGTATGGAATGTAGTATACAAAATTATGTACATAAACGTATGTATCCGTCTAAATATATGACATTATCTGGTATAGTCATCTTAGTATTTGTGTATGTTATATGCATATTTGCTTGCTCAATAGAAAATTCAGCCATGTGTAGCTGTAGTAAAGAAAATAATAACAATAACAGAAGAAGTTGAGTTGACACAAGGATATACTACTGAAGATGAAGCACAATGTCAAGTCGTAAATTCCACATCAACATCAAACGCTTAAATCGACGACGGCAACAACGGCAACAACGACAACAACGACGATGATGACGACATTGGCGGCACAGAAGTTTAACATTGTCAAAGTGCAAAATACACAATAACTTGGTATGTACTACTTATAGATAGATAGATAGATGGGTAGATATATAGATAAATATACTATGTATTGTATATAGATACATGTAGATGTCTTATAAGTATCTCATGTATCTGATAGGAAGTCTCTTTAACTTCTGACAGGCCTTTGCCTTTGTTCAGCCATTTAAACTTGTTAACTGATTAGCTCAGATCACATCATACCACACCACACTACATCACATCACATCACATCACATCACATTCTTTTGTTATGCAATCATTTTCTTCATTGACGGTTTCTCTTTACTAAGGATATTTATTGTATGTTTCTTTTTGTTTTCCAAGAAGAAAGAAAGAGTTAATCAAAAACCAAACAAATATGTATAATGGTAATGGAATGAGAGTAAGCAAGTCAAGTAGTAAATTGTGGTAAAACTGTTGGGTTTGTAGGAGGCATGTAGACATGGCATGTAAGGTCTACAATAAAATTAACTCAAGTTATGTCATGAGTTAAAGGGAACACAACTTACGATATATTGTACATAGTATCTGCATAAACATAAAGAAAAACGGACTGAAAGAAACAGAACAGTTTACAATTTACTGTTTCTACCGTTTAGCTCATACTTGGAGCACTTTCAAATATGTACCTCTTAGTATGTGCTACATCATGACATTAC
Source organism: Amiota communis (assembly GCA_037043315.1). Lineage (NCBI taxonomy): Eukaryota > Metazoa > Arthropoda > Insecta > Diptera > Drosophilidae > Amiota > Amiota communis. Next base: position 46,122 of record JBAMAV010000527.1, read on the forward strand.
GGTTGATAATGATGTTGACTATGACGTTACCAACATTGAATATCCCAGTCACCCAGTCATCCATCCCTATTGTAATTTCAAAAAAGTTACTAAACAAAAACAACAAATGCAAACAATAACACGTTTGCTCTTTTGACTTGTTTTGATAACAATATTTGTTAAGGATCGACAAGTGAATTCGAAGTAAAGTCTACGTCCTCAGCATCGTCCTCGTCCTTATTGGTGCCACTGTTGCCATTGTTGTTTTTTTTTTTTATTATTTTACTCTTACTTTTTCTTGACATACACAGGGAGGGATACATTCATACTCTCTTATATATAGTACGCTATGTACATATATCACTTCGTTTATATTCCAGTCATGTATAAATATCGAAGTCAACGATGATGACGTTGATGGCATCAACAGCATTGGCAAAAGCAATAGCAGCAACAGTCCTTTTTCTCTAACAACAAAAGCCGAAAAAAACAAAACAAAATAAAAAACAAAAAAAAAAAAATATAAAAAAATAAAATAATAATAAGTGAAAGGTAATAAATAAACAGAGAGAAAAGAATAATGCCGCAAAATACTTTCTCATCATCAGAAAAATATATATGTGATATACACCATATGTACACTCATAGACACCACCACCACCACCACCAACTACATATGTACGTATGTATGTATGTATGTATAATATAATATTTTTTAAAGTCAACATTGCGTATACGTAATATATTTTAATTCTTTCAAAAAATTGCGCATTTAAGCACTCAGCTCATGACGAAGGATCTATTTAAACACATATACACATATACATACTTACCTTCATTATACGGTACTCGTGCTCGCTTTCGCACACATGGGGGCGCTACCATACATATTATAAACATGATTCCAAAAAAATAAAGAAACAAAAACAACAACAGCAACAGCAACAAAAGTCCTGCTATTGACAACGACCGTTGTTTACCGTTATATCAAGTGGAAATGATAATATTTTTTTTTTATGTTGAATTTTGATGTTGACGTTACTTACTCATATAATAAAGTTTATTCACATTTTTAGTCGAAAAACAACGAAAAGAGGTTAAAGGTTATTTAAAATTAATTTGATTAAATTTTTATACAGGGTGTCCAATGGAGTGTCAACACCTTAAATCAAAGACACACATCGTTACCATAACAAGTTATAATTTTTAAAAATAAATTGTATACAGCAAGAGTGGCTGTTACAATGCATTGCCCATGATTTATTTCAATAAATCAATGAATGTAGCCAAAATCTCATTCCATATGCTGAGTTTTGATTTGATTTAAGTAGAATTGTTTTTGATCTAATTAATGCATTTCAAGTAACCTGAAAAATAAGTTGGGGGCAATGTTTCGTATAGTTCTGTACAGTGAACTCTGTTCCTTTAAAACCGGCAGGGGGGCGCTGAAATCATAATATAATATGATTCAAAATAAAAAACTTGCTCCATAAAGCGCCTAGCCTGAATGGCTCACCGTCGACTTGTAAGAAAATATCATTGTATATTTGTGAGTTTTTTAAGTAATTTAATTAAACGCTGGAGAGAGGGTCACCACTATCAAGTTTATGTCGAAGATCCTAACAAAAAACAATAACATTATCAATAGTGTGACTATTTTGTTTAGCCCATCTTGCATGAATATTAGTCATAGCTTATTGAATTTTATAGTACGTGTGTTTTTTTGTAGAAGTATACAATTATAAATTGAAATAAAACACAAATTAATGGTGTTAATTGGCATGTATTGGGAATTATTCGAAAGATAACACTACTCAACACTCAAAAAGTATCTGCCCCGGCTCATATTATTTCATAATGAGATTGACTTATAATAAATAAATGTAGGCATATTATTTTGATATCACATCTGGAAGTGGAGATAAGGTGCTTAACATATTTATACGACAGTTATAAAATTTGACTTTAATCACTCGTCATAATAAAACAACTGAAGATATGAGAATAAAAGATTAAAAAAGTATAAGTTTCTGTTCTGAATCCATCAGCCATATAAATTTCATAATCTCTTTCATAAAGATTATAAGTGCAATAAAAATACAATACAACGCAAACTGTGTTCTTTGTTGATACTGAAAATGTGTTCTTTGTTGATACTCAAACTGTAACAGAGAGAATATAGTGATGCTAAGAAAAGAAGGTTGGATGCAACCCGGAGGAGCGTGAAGAGTATTACATCTTTGGCACAGCCAATGATAGCCTTCTTTCTGGTTTTTTTGTAAAAATGATAAAATAAAAAAAAAAAAATAAAAATTATTTTAGTAATTTATAGGTTGTCCTTTATTTAAAACAACTTGGCTGAGTCGGAATGGCATTGAATTGATTAAGGATTTAAGGGTAGTTGGACTGATGTTTCGCCATTCTTGGTCTATTGACATCTTCAACACCTTAGCCGTTTCATACCTCCATTTCGAAATACTTTACCAGAGAGGATTCCCCAGAGGTCCTCAATAGGATTTAAGTCCGGAGTAATTGCTGGCCATTACAACACCGGAATATGTTTGGTCGTAAAAATCTGTTTTGTTCGCCATGCACAATGTATCGGCCCATTTTCCTGCTGGAAAATCCAGTTATCGCCATAAAGTTGGTTGCCAAATTCTATGAGTTCATTGTCTAATAAGTTGACGTATATTTCAGCATTCATTTTTGTTGAAATATAACATGTCGGAGTCTTCCCTTTATAGCAAAATGCAACCCAGATCATAACCGATCCTCCACCCGGAACACGCCTATGGCAAGTGTGCCGTGGATGATCTTTATGTGCGCAATACTTCTTGTAATAGGTTAAACTTTTTTTTCCATTCCCAGTATAAGTCCTTGGTCATGTTTAGAAAGGATCTTTCCTCGAGGCATTTTTAATATCTAATTCAAGGAAGTTAAATTAACTTCATTTATTTTAACATAAATAACCTTTACCTTCTCTTTGGCACCAATTTTTTGCGATTTGAACACTTCAAATGATCACTTTAGCAACCAAAGGTCAACTAAATGCGCTATGCACCAACACATTTTTTGAGTAACGGGACATTAAACGGTACTTTGCATATACGCTCAATCATGTAAGCAACAAGAACGAAAAGCGAAAACAAAATACCAAAAAATAAAACTGTACTATTCCTGTTAGAGAAAAATTCCAACAAACACATATAATTATTTGTATGAAGTATGTTGGTTAAGATGTTATACAAATCTGAATGGTTGGTATAACGGAATAACTCAAATAATGACATTTGGTATGTCAAAGTATGGACGGCGCCAACGAATTATACCGTGGATTGTTATTTTTGGACTGCTACGATAAAATGGTATGCAATATGTCAATAAAATTGCACTTTCTTTACTCAAATTTGAATTTTTTCCCTGAAAATATGGGTTCCGTCAGTGACGAACATGGAAAATGGTTTCACTAAGATATTGTTGCATTTGAAATCGCTTTCAAGGTAAATGGGAGCCTGCTATGCTCGCATATTACTGTTGGAGTCTACCGCTAAATCCCAGTACAAGAGGAAAGCCAGTCACTCAAAAAAAAAAAAAACCATGCCGTTTCAATTAAAACAAAAATAAAAATCAAAACTTTAATTTGTGATAAATTTATGATCTAAGACATGGCTGTTTATCTAGAAATTGAGATGTGATAGAAAGTGTTTATTCACGTATTTTTATTTTATCAATGGCAAGGAATAATAATCACATGATGAGACCTCAGATAAAATAAAAAGTTTGTAATTTGTTGAATAGTGTAATTCCTTGTGATTTTGATTTGAATATGATTTCCGGTTTCAGCTGGTTCGGTGGAAGTCTAATCGGAAAATCCAATTATCAATCACTCTTTGCAGCAATGGAGTACGTATATCAGCGATAACGTGGCGAATGTTATCTTCTACCCAAAATGCACACAAAAAAGTGACTTTTCCAGCATGCAACGGTGTTTCGGCAATGGCATTAGGATTCACCTCACTCGAAATGTGACAGTTTTACTTAGTGACGTATCCATTCAAACAGCAATAAGCTTCATCGCTGCAAAAAAATTTCTTATGAAATTCGGGATTAGAAATAAGTCTTACTTTTGTTTTGATGTATCACGTCACAATTTTTTGTATTCACGTTTAAACATTGAAAATCGGTCAAAATGAATATTTTCATCTTTGCTTTTGAAAACTTGCAGTTATTAGATCTTTTCAAGAGATGTACACACAGCCCTCGGATAACGCGGCTCAAAAATTAAGGATACATTTTATATAACGAGTTTTTTGGTCTCGGTTTAAGACGGTTATAGGTCATAGTTTAGTTTAGTTTTATTTTTTTTTTTTTAACAGCGGTTGCATTACACTTTGTCACACCTCATGGCGAAAGTTAGTTGGCAGATTATGGAGTTACAGAAAAATATATCTCTATCAGCAGATGAAACTGCTTTATGGTGGAAACGAATGCGTAAAAGATATTTTTTTTTCCAAAAAGGTTACTAAGGATCAGCAGCAGTGCTTCGGGAGACTTTTTCTTGTGGTTGTTTATAAATCCCAAAATCCAAGTGCATTTAAGGTTATGAAAAAAGACAATTAGCCTGTGTTTGGCTAAGTTTTAAAACGGCCTGGATAAAAGAACTCTCTTCAGTCAGTAGTTTTACGACTGATTTGTGCCCGATGGAGAGCGGTAAGCAAAACGAGAAACCTTAGACATTCAAATTTTATTGCTCATAGATAACACACCAGGACACTCTTCGAATTGCAGCCACCCGAATATGTGTGCAGAAGGATTTGACAATATGCAGCAGGATAGATAAAATGCGAAATGAAAAGTGTCTTCTTTAATGTTTGGTATCAGTGTGGCTTTGCAAAAAACCTATAAAAATTATATTTAAATTAAAAAAAAAAAAATGATTGTATGCAAAAACCTTCTCCATGGAAAAATACATATATGTACATATCTGCCAACTTTAATGGTGAGCGGTAAAACGGTGTCAAAGTTCAGCATCGTCGAACTATTTTTCTTGTCCATTTTTATTCATATATGGAAGATATAGAATGTTTTTATTGTATCTTCTCGTTGGTCCCTTGCGAAATGGTACCTAATGGAATCGAATGACACTTTCCATATGCTAAAATTTGTTATAATATATGTATGTATTTATGTCAAGATATTGTGGGGAAGTTTAGTTTGAAAATTGTCGATAACAGAGTGTTATACTGCCCATAACGTAACCGAACGTAGTTTGGTTTAAAAAAAGATAAAAACACCAAGATTAAGACTAATTACATTTCATTAATTCCTGCGTAGCCTGTTTCTTGCATCTTAAAGCCTCGTCTTCATTTCTCATACCCTTAGAATGTAAAGAGCTTCTGTAGAACTTAATTTTATTGTTACATAATTCTTTAAGCTTCTGTTGTACCTTGTTATAGTGGTAGTCTGTAACTCCTGAATATATTCCAACATTTTCTGATTTCAACAATCGTCTGAAATATATATATTTTTCGCATCTTATTTATAATTTCGAAGCCCCATACAAGTTGTGTGACAGAATGGTTAACAATTGTCTCTAATATAGGGATGTTATTATGAAGATCCTCTCTCCTCTTGCGAATGAGTTGTTGCCATTGTGCTTATGTTATCATCATTTTGCTCTATCTGTTCCAATCTACAAATTTCTTCAGAGTTAATTCTGCTGAGAAAGTCGGTGAGTATAATTCCCTCTCCTTTAACATACAGGATATGAAAAACGTATTTTTCGTATATTTAAATAACCAATGTTGTAATGTAGGGTTATTGTCTTTTCTCACACTTTTTGTTTCTAGCCACACAAATGGTTGGAGGTCTATCAAAAGGTTAATAATCCGTCCATATGGTCTAAATTAGTTTGCAGCTCATACAATCGCGAGAAGTTCTAGAGAGGACCTTTTCTTATGCTCATTTAAAGCTCTACTGTCATATCTAATTGGATGGTTGTCTTGTGTCAAGATGTCTTCTAGTATAGTGAAGTCGCTAGCGTGCTGGATACTTGAAAATTGGGGCTTCAATGAAGAGTATTTTAAATTTATAGTAAACTTCAGTATATACGGAGTCATTCTTTTCTATTTGACGTCCTTTTTTTAAATATTTGTTTATTCAATGAGCTAGTACCTTTGTATAATCTTTTATGAATCTGCTGTAGTACACTGTTATACCCAAAAAATGATTCTGGATTTTTTTTTTTTTTTTTTAGAAACGCCTCAATTTTGTTTGGGTTACGTCCTGATATGGTTAAAATAAGTCCTAAGAAATCTGTGGACTTGAGTAAAAAAATATATTTGTTGGGTGATTCCCTTGTGTTCTTCCACCGTTGTACGAAAAATTAATCATCTAGGTATCACCGGATCGCGGATTTAGGGGTATTCTGCGAGTGCCGAGCTGTAGGCAACCGGACGGGTCACAGGTTGCGGATAATGAAAGGCTTTTAGATATAAAAGTTAGCTGCGAATAACCAATTAGCAGTCCCGGACAGCATTCAGCGGCTAGGAGGGGAGAGTCTCAGAGAGGTTTCTAGGTTGCACCGAATTCCTCATAAATCCTGAGTGTCAACAATTCATCTAGCGACATGGCGGGGTTTTGGCGCCATCCAATAATCATTCATGCTAACAATCTATGCTTTAATGCATAACTAACCCCTACATGAGTCGGTAGGCTCATGTCGAAGTCACGGCAGCGGAGGAGCTCCTAGTGAGCCAACGGTAACGTCCACAGACTTCCAGGAAGTTTACTTCCACTATGTGTTTAGTCATCTAAGGACGGTAGTTCCTACTAAGCTCCTGCTTTGTGCTTATAACTATCGCGGGAAATCTATCATCTACAAGGGGTAATCGTGTATCGAGAAATCCCCATGCTCCGGCAGCATGCACATCGGATTTGTAGGTGCAAAATTCAAGTTACGTTAACACGAGGTCTATAGCAGAAACCACAAAAAAGCTAAAAAAAAGTCATCTAGGTATGATTACTTGTAAATCAAATATAATGAGACAATGAGTAACTTAAGAAGTTTTGGCCGCTAAGATGAAGATAAGATTATTATGCTAGTAAGATGCTCACTTGTTATTTGATTCATTTACCATTTATGCTAAAAATCTGCATGGTATTCCACTGCATGTTTTTACTTCAAGTGGTCTAAGATTGTATCACAATGCCTCTTTGATATCCAATGTGTGTAACAGACAATACAATAGAAACGATTGAAAGACTTTATTTCGATCAACTTTGTGACATTTATCTGGTTTGGTACATATTACTAGAATTCAACCTTTGGATAGTCAAACCAATAGTTCTTTAAATTCTTTTCGGAATCATCATGATTGTTAAATAAATATTCTTTTTATTTATATTTAAATGCATTGCTTATACTAAGGTTATATCCTCATGACGAGTTCCGACACTGTCTTCATTTCCTTTTTGCTATTTTTGTTTTGTCTTTCGTACTTATTTTTCGTATTATCTCACCGCAGCACAGCTATCATATTATTATGTGAAAAACATACTTGTATGTATGTGTATATAGTATAGAATAATATCCGATATGCTTATTAGTATAAAGCGACATTAATACGCATGAGTTGAAATGCGTTGCAACATCGTTACCATCATCATTATCTTTAGCAAACGCCATTATTATTATTATGATGATGTTATTAGAACAAATGACCAAATGTCGTTTTGGTATTATCCTCTTTTGCAATGTGGTGGTCTTCTAAACCAACAACTCCTTAGCATCATATTTAGTAAGTACAATAATAACACAGATCTATTGAAAGCAAATTTTCGCCAATTTACACGCAACACACGAACACAGAAAAAGGACAGAGAAACAGTGGAACTGTAGACAGTGGAACATCAAGTCAAAAGGCATAGGCGGACATTACTATAAGATGTCGGCATACATACATAACCTTCTCAGTCCACAATTTATAAAAATAAACCGACTGACCGACTGTCAGACACACACAAACATAAAGACAAACAACTAGACCAACCGGCATATAAACGGAAGGATGGCTAAATGGATGGATGGATGGATGAATGAATGGAGATTTGAATGGACAAAACATACGTAAAACAAACAAGAGCAATTCAAAGCGAAATGAACACGTGCCCAGGCCAGTAAGCGACCAAATTTTGTCATGCTTTGGCGGTATTAAGGAGCCTCATCGTCACAGTAGGATATCAAACATTACACACATGCTTAAACTTTTGTTTATAAAACTATGCTAAACATGTAAATTGTAGTGTATATAGGACTCATTCAAATGCTTAAATTATTATTTAACCCCAGCAATAAGTTTCAGCAAAAGAGACAAAGTATTTTGTACAATAAAAGAAGATGAAAAAGGTGAAGAATTGGTAGAATTGGAAGGTGATAAAGTCAAGATGCAGGACCGCACAAAATAAAATTATCTTAAATTAGTAAAACAATAAAATTATGTGTGTGGTAGATACATAACCACCAGTACTTTCATGTTCTTCTATATACACACATGTACACACGTATATGTGATACTAGTGTCTCTCTAGATTTTGTGTCCATTGTCCGTGGTTAAAGTAAAAAAAAAAAAACAAAAACAAGTATGATAACAAATTCCCAAAGGCGTACGTACCCTTTATTCTGTACCATTTGCCTGCTCTAGGCTGAGCTAAGCTGGTGTGGTCCGGTCTGGGCTAACTGGGGGCATGAGCATATTTCATTTTTTGTTAAATAATTTAATCAGAATTCCTTACAGTCTGTTGGGGTTGCAGGAAAATTTGTCTAACAAGTTGTTGTTGTCATTGCTGCAGTTCTTTTTCATGTTTCATTTTTTTCTTAAATAAAATATATGCTTAAACTTTAAGAAGCAACTGTTTTTTTTTTTTAATTTTATCAATATGGAAATATCCATGAATCAAAAAAATGCTACTGAAGATTTTATACATTTTAAAACAGATTTTTTTTGCATATTGCATTAGTATGAATTGGTATTATGTATCACTCTTCTACTTATGATTTGTGTTACTCATAGAAATGTGCGTCGGAGAATCTTGATGGTGTTTATTAGTACATACAAATGTACTTATGTCTATAGAAATGTGCAATTAAGCTATATCCATCTGTCTGCCCTTACCCATAATAGTGTATTAGTATTTGAACTATCAATCTGAAATCTGAATAAAATCACGTTCTATTGATCTACCCAGATGGTATGATAAGGTGTTTCTATTACTGAATTATGTCAAATTAGGTTACCGGTCATTAAAGGCTTGCTGCAGAGCCACGGGTATGGAAAGGAATGTCTATACTGCCATCCTTTCAGTCGCCTGAGCCTTAGAGTTAGAGTTAAAATGGTACACCATGTATCGGACAGGTTGATATTAGGACAGGAGAGGCCATGAAAAATTCTTAATGTCTCATACGACAAAAAAAAATCTACATCAAAGTATTATTGATGACAATTTTAATAATAATTTTTATTTGAAGACCACCACAACGGAAACTTATTTTTTATCATTGCACAGAATTGCACAGTATTGGACTGAGCAAATACAATGTAGCTATCGTTATACTTTCGTAAGATATTCAAACGAAACAATATAAATCTGTTCAAATGACTAAATAAGGTGCTTAACATATTTATACAATACTGATAAAATTTGTTGCAAATCACTCGTCATATCAAAAAAATCTCAAGTTATAACTTTAACTCAATGTGAAAATGACGGTTGACAGAAGAATAAGTGATAACTTGTAGCTGCATGCTATTTTTAGGTATAACTGCAGAAGGCATAGTACAACTTAAACATATTTATACGACACACAAAAAAGTGTGCTGTGATAGGAAGTCGCAGTTTTGTTTGGTTCAAAATTATTTTAGAAAGAAGGCTATCATTGGCTATGCCAAAGATGTAATACTCTTCACGCTCCTGCGGGTTGCATCCAACCTTCCTTTCTTAGCATCACTATATTCTCTCTGTTACAGTTTGAGTATCAACAAAGAACACAGTTTGAGTGGCATTGTATTTTTATTGTACTTATACTCTTTATATAATGTGAATTTGTATGGGAGGTACCCTTACTGGTAACCCTTGGATTATTTAATAATTTACATGGCAGATGGATGTGGAACAGAAACTTAAAGTGTTCAAATTTCAGTTCGATACGTCAAAAAACAATCAACTTTTTATAATGAGAACTTTAATTTAAAGGGTGGTCCGATTCAGCTGATTCCGACAAATAAACTGCGTATAGTAAAAAAACAAAATTTCAGCTCTCTAGCTCAAAAACTGAGGGACTAGTTTTGATACAGACGGATATGGCTTAATCAACACGTCTCATCGAGCTGATCACAAATATATATACTTTATATGGTCTACGATGTCTCCTTCTGTGTGTTACAAACTTCATGACAAACTTAAAAAATACTATTCACCCCCCGTGAAGAGTATAATTAAAGTGAAATGTGTTGTGAAAAACGCCTGACCGATGATGAAAAAGGATTATCGCCTATAACAGCTGTGGGCACAATGTTAGTCAAATTTCCAGGTTCATTGATCGAACGCGGTGCGTTATCACCAGTTTTTTGAAAGATACCGTTAATTATACATAGTAAAAAGTTGTCAAATCAGGATAGGCGGCGATTGTTGAACAAAGCTAGCAATTCAACAGTGTCTTATAGCCTGCACTAAGCAGTATCCTATTTGACCGTGTGACGTACCTTAAAAGGGTCTGAACAAGATCTCTGATGATGAATGCACCAACTTTGCTATCTCGTCATAGATCAGCTCGACTTCAATTTGCTTTGAATAACTTGAACACTTCCTGCGACTCCGTAAGCAGTTTAGTTTGAATGCATAATATGATTTTTTTGAAAACTGGTGATCTGATGGATTTCGAAGCAATTGGAGGGATTTAAGAAAGGAACCCAAGAGAATTTGTGGTGGAGGCTCCTTAACATTTTGGGGTGCTTTTTCGAAACGTGAAACTCTGTAACTGCACTTTGTAAGCTCAAGAATGAATAGTTCTGAGTATATGGAGGTGTAACAGCGAAGACTCCTTCCATTCCTAAATGCATATAGGGAATGTCCCCACATTTTCATTCATGATAACAAACGATTCCATACAAGCCGCCAGATGAGATCATTTTTGGAAGCATGCTCCGTTCATATTATGGATTGGCCAGCATGCTCACCTGACTTAAATTCAGTTTAAAACATCTGGAGCATACTTGTTAGGCATGTGTATGTGTATACCGAATTCACACCGGACTAAATCACGATGATGCACCGACCATCATAAACAGATGTTTTTTGTTTTGATTATACATACACGTAGAACTTTGCGAGCACGTTGGCTAAATTAAAACTAAAAATTTGTGAAAAATACATGTTTTAGAAGATTTAGAACAACGTTAACAATTTATGGTTTTCTTAAAAATGTTATGTGCCATCATCAGCTGTTTTTTTTTTGGCGTGCAATACACAAAAAGCACTTTAAAAAGGCAGAAATTGCCCAACGATAGCAAGAGAGACCATTATTAATTTTCAAATCAAGGCAAATCAATTCTTAATGTGACTATTGATCCGGATCATATTCTACAACAACAACCCCTGAATGACGTCATTTTCATTGTGGTTGTTGTCGAATCTAATCCGGATCAATAGGCAAATCAACATTGATTTGCATCAGGCCCGGTGTGAATACGCTATTAGACAAAAAACTCTTGGTAAGTTTGGCTAACTCAATGAGAAAGATATTGTTCGAATTGGGATAGTAGTAGATGTAGTCTTAAATAATCTAAGTGTTCAGCTGGAAAATCCACTTTTTTTGTTTTATGTGCTATACTAGTTGGAAAAACAAGCACAAAACAAAATTCCCAAAAAAAAAAAAAAAAAATTATAAAAAAAGTTTAAAAAAAATGAAATACTATTTCGTAAAGTTACGCGTAACTGAATAAAAAATAATTCAAAAATTAAAATTTCGTATAAATATGTTAAGCATGCAAAAATTGATGAACCAAAATGATTGTTTAATCTCATTTTCTTTTGATTGAGAAATATATTCGTTGAAATACATATATTTTCAGTTATATACACATGTATTAAAAGAAATTATATGTAGGTACCTTTAGAAACTCATATTGGTTGAAATTTTGAGGCTTCGCTTTGCACTATATCAATATAGATACGTATATATATCTATAAGCATCCGTAAATGATTTTAATTTAAGACTGAAAATTTGTTTGAATAACAGGTCTGAAATACAATTGGCTGCTTAACTAATGATCTTATCATATGCCTGTTAGATTCTAAAGGGTATACCCGTCAATTCAAGGGAAGTCACTGGGGCTTAATGGTTATTAGAAACTGGTTATTGTGGAATAAACTGTAGAAATAGTATAGTTTTTATTGAAGAAATTCATTTAATGTTTGGTTTATATAGTGGTGTGTGTATTTATATTTTATTTAACTAAAATATTATCAGCACCATATGCTTAATTTAATAATAATACCTAATAATTTCTTTTCTTTCAGAATGGAACATAGATCTCATTTAACTTGGAACGCGACCTTGGATAATGTAAAATATTTATCCGCTCACCACTTTCGTCACGATGCATTGACATGTGGAAGAATGTCAGGAAATTATAACGAGGAATTACTTTACAACGTATTATGAACGGACAGATTGAATTGAAGCTTGTTGTAGTGCGAGTCAGCAAATTGTTGAAGGAAATTCGTCTAATGAAAAATAGTGAATGTATAACAATGTTGAGTAATGTCTTGAGATATACTTACTGTAACATGAGATGATTTGAATAACATTGAGTTTTTTATTGACTGAGACATCATTAATTTATTTGGTACATTACGAGGCCTTCTCGAGATTTAATTACTTTGCTAGAGATCCAGCAGTACAGATTTAATTTTCTTGAATTTAAAGACACACCTTTGGTGTCAATCAATGCTCCCTTGGAGTTAAATCCGCAGGTACTTGATTTAAAGTCCTACTTGAATGATCATTTAACTTTCTTCTTTCCAAATACACTCATTTAGGTACATGCACGTTATAGGTAACGAGATGGCGGAAGAGTGTATTAGAAATGGGTCGGAATTGTAAGTGTCTTTCGCGGTTACTGATATTTGCAGACCTTTACATGATATTGTAAGGCATACTATGACAAATGAGTCGGACACTCTGGTCATCTGATTGATGTATGTTTCTTATCAAGACTACCGTCAAAGCTGTAGATATGAAAAATAAACAGAAAGCATCCAACTCATCTTATGTAACTTCCCTGCTCTTCTTTCGGTTTCTCGGGAAGGCATTCTTCAAAATCCAAGGCAGTTTTTCTTTCTGTTGATTATGCCTACTCTCAACTAAGAATACCCAAATGAACTCAGTGCATATTCCATACTATCCCAAGTCACATCTTCACTATTTTTATTATGAATATACTCATCTTTTACAAGTTATGACTGAAGTGAAATGCTTTAATTTTTATATTAAAATTAACATGAGAATATCTTTTGATCCCTTCTATTGTATTTTTTTATATTACAAAATACATTAAGGAATTCTGCTGTTTCTATCTGTTAAATAAACGGTGCTAAAAAAAAACGAAAGCAAAGCAAATAAAATTCAATCAGCAAACAAACCAAATTGAGGTTAAACGATTGAAATTGAGTACGCGGAGTGCCATGCACCCATGTGCTATGTACCCAAAAAAAATGGAGATTTGGGAAAATGTAAACAAAGCAAAAGCAGAAATGGTATAAAAAACTATATTGCCATTGCCATTGCCAAAATAACATGTACAAATTAACGCATTCAGTTTGCTTTGCACGTACACAACACAATTGGCCATTAAAAAAGAAAATACCATGAACAACAACAAAATCATCAAATATCAAAATCAGAGACAATGGAATGGGTGAGGTTACACACAATAGAATAGAAAACCAAATCAAACGAGACCCAACCAAAAAAAAAAAAATCAAATCATGTTTTCTAGCTAATCGCCTCCCAATGGTCGACAATGACTAAAGCTCAAGTGGACTGAAACAAAGCCAAAATGCCACCATCACCAGCTGGGTTGGATGCCTGAATGACTGGTTGACTGAGTGTCCGTTCAAAAGTGACGTAGTCTTAAAATTCACGAACATCATTTTTTATTGCATTTTTAGAGACTTAACATTTATTATTCGCCCATTGTGCGCTCTCTACTCTCTACTCGTATGTTGAGATGAAAGTGAAAGTGAAAACGCGCCAGCAAGATGAGTAAGTTAAGTTAACTTGAGTTGATCTGAGTTGAGTTGAGTTAAGTTGAGTTGAGTTGTATCCTTTCACCATCCACCATGCGAGTACATAATAATCTCAAGCTTGACAAAATTGTTTATATCTGTACTTGTATAGTATATATGTCCATACGAGGTGTGCCCCAAAACGATCTGACTTAAGTTCAAAACTCTGAACCATAATGTTGTTTATGAGTAATCCATGGGTAATTCTCACGAACCTGCATTCAGTTTTGCCTTAAATTTAAAAAGAAATCTGGGAAATGATTGCTTATGATAAAAATAAAAAATAATTTTCTGGTAAGCAACATAAAGAAAAATAATGTTAGCACGGAGTTATGAACACAAGTCTGATACTTTCGGAACACATCTCATATATGTGTAAACGGAGGATACAAAAAATTTGTTTGCCTTGCAGCCAGCAGGATGAAGGAATATAAAAAAGTTTCTTTCTTTTAACACAGATTTGTACACAACATATTATTATTATTGTTATTGTACTCGTATTATTATTGCTGTTTGTTTGTTTCTTGCAAAGAGTTAAAATGCCAGGAGCTTCATGCTATGGGCGACATAATGAAGTTATACAAATCTACTTATACGAGTATCTTATATCTTCAAAAGTAGCATGAGTTAAGAAGTTTAACATAACATATACGAGTAAGTGTTTTTGTTTTTTATTATTATTTAAATAAGTTAAGCTTCTTTCTTTTTTAATTTAATTACTTTTAATGGGTCAAAGTGGATTGCTTATGAGATTTTTGTTAAAGCGTAAATGGTTTAAATGGTTTATGCCATGCTTGCATGTCATGTTAAATAGCGACACCTCCATCAAATATATCTTAAACATAATTATTATTATACTCATAACTTGTCGACTCAAACCAATCTCTTAACTTGGTAATTTAATAATTAAATATAATTAGAAAAGAAATTATACTGACAGTATAGTTTTACTAAATATATTGTAGCATATGTTCGTATCTAACATGAATAAAAAAGGAGAATAAATGGGAACTACGTACATAAGCCCGGGGATATTCAATTTGACTAGCTTACCAACAATTTTCTACTTCTCCAGCAGTCAATAATAACTAAGCAAAGACATAAAGACCTTTTGTAAAATAACTCTACTCAACAAATTTTAACTTTTTTTTTTATCTGAGGTCTCATCATGTGATTATTATTCCTTGCCATTGATAAAATAAAAATACGTGAATAAACACTTTCTATCACATCTTAATTTCTTGATAAATAGCCATACCTTAAATCACGAATTTATCTCAAATTGAAGTTTTGATTTTGATTTTGGGTTTTTATTTTTGATTTAATTGAAACGGCATGGTTTTTTTTTTGGAGTGACTGGCTTTCCTCTTGTACTGGGATTTAGGGGTATCTTTAATAAGGCTCCAACAGTAATCTGCGAGCATAGCAGGTTTCCATCTTCCTTTTCCCATGCAGCAATATCTTCGTCACTGACGGAACCCATATTTTCAGTTAAAAAATTCAAATGTGAGTGAAAAAAATGCATTTTTAGTGACATTTTGCATCCCACTTTATAGTAGCAGCCCAACAAAACTTTTATTTTTCGCGAAAATCATCTGATTTCTTGTTACCAAGGAAATTGTTTGTGGCAACAATAAATTTCCATGCTTGTTTTTCAATATCGTTAAAAGTAAATGTAAACGATGAATCTTGAATCAGCTTTTTTATGTTTGGACCTACGAAAACATCCCCTTTAATTTTTGCGTCACTAAGCTTGAGAAAGTGGATCGCAGAACCCCGCATTTGCTTAATTTTTTTTACAAATTTTACCAATTTGATGTGCAATGCCGTTTAATATTTTTTTCTGGCTCAACCAAAGGTTCCAATTTAATGTTTTTCTGCCCCACTACTAGTGAGTGACGTCATGGCCATTCTTCATTAATAAAATGTTGTCAAATTTTATAAGTGTTGTATAAATATGTTAAGCACATTATCTCCACTTCCAGATGTGATAGCTAAATAATATGCCTACAGTTATTTATTATAAGTCACCCTCATTATGAAATAATATGAACCGGGTCAGATATTTTTTTTTCGAGTAGTGTAATCTATTCATTCCATTTGGAACTATCGTATAACTAAGTTATTTATGTTAGTAATTGCCTGAGTTATAAAGTAGTCAACTTAAACTATGAAACCAATGAAATACAATAAACTGTAGTGAATTTGCACAAGACCAGAAAATTACTTCATTATATAGAATTGTCATTATACAGATATGATATTTGTTCCCACTTTTATGTAAAAAGGGGACTAATTTACCAAAAAATTTGTAACAAATTAACTGTAGCATTTACAAAAACAGATCCTTCTGTATTTGTATTAAAAAAAAAAAGCTTCTTAGACGTGCTAGTCAAGTGGCGCCGAGTGTATTAGCATTCACCAATTCTTTTTCACTGGCAAATTCTTCTTGAACGTTATCTGAATCTGAATTATCTGGTATAGCCTGAACTCCTTGACTTTCCAGAGAACTTCTGATAATATATTCATCGGACGGGTTGTCCCTGGTCTATACATTAATATTAACATTGACTTCGCGTTCTCAATTTTCTCTTTTCTGATGTTGTTGATTCCCGAGACAGTAAATCTCAAACAGTTTTGTATGATGTACAATTTCTTCGATTTTGTTCGCTCTCAAAATTGTTGAGTCTCTCTCCAGGCTTACTATTGTGACACCCTCCATAATTATACATAGTTATTCAGAGATTCCGGAATTCATCAAGAATTCTTTGGAGGTAAGGCTGGAATTTAAATTGGTTCCATGTACTGGCTACCCAGATAACAGAGTCTGACCCAAATTAGGTCCTCACAGTGGCATAGAAAATACTATGCTGTCTGCTCTTCTTCATTACATAGTCTACATTGATCCAAAAATTAGGTAGATTTTTCATCACTCTGCAGCAGTGATGCCATTTTAGCCTTTTTTCCGGGCAGATCTATCCTTTTTTTAGTTTTAATGTATTATTTTTTTTTATTTTTTTAATTCTGTGAATATGCTAAAATTACAACATTACGACATCGTTTTACCACCAATCGTAGTCGCAAATAATCGGAATAATACAATAATAAGCTCGACGATAACACAGAATGTGCCATTCATCTGAATTGCACAGATTTTGTTGTTGAACTTTATATATCAACTAAAACAAAGCTATGCAAATTTCATATTTAAATATACCGATATAATTTCATGGTGTTATATTAGGTTGCCAGACAACTTTCGAATTTTAAAGTACATAGATTCGTTTCCAGTAAATACATTTTACGGACGCACAAAGAGCCAATAGTTAAAATTTTTCGAGCTATTTAAAGTTAATAGCAACGACATCGATAAAATATTATTACAATATAATACAATAATATTCACTTGATCAAGTGGCAAAATATTGCAGATACTGCTAAATTTTTTGCCTTGGCTGTTAATTACGAGGACTCAGCGCGTATTCAGCCAAATTGAATTGAACTTTGGTGAAAATAGGTTAAGTTATACTGTTTTTATATAATAAACTATAAAATATTTATAACAATTCACTTTTTATTAAATATGGATTGCGACGGCACAGCGCATGCTGTAACACAAATGAGGTTCCAAATAAATATTTAAATATGATTGGCACTAATGCCTCCTAGAGTAGTGCCGTAGATAAAGAAGATTATGACCTGATAGATGAAGCAATAATACTCATTTTATTTATAAAAATAAATTCATAAGATAAAAATTACTTAAAGTAAGCAAAAGCTCCGACGCCAGTATCCGTTTTAGAGCCATACGAATACCTTAGTTGTTCCCAGCCCACTCTGTTTGGAAATGTGACGGAAAAAATTGGTTGAAAGTTAAATTTCGCCGGAGAGAGGTCACTTACGATAAGTTTTGCTTTACTCAGATTATGGTGGATTAATTAAGAGCTGGCGAGTCCTGTTCATTTACATGAGCTTTGCCATTATACGTATAAGGCAGGTTCATACGTTTTTCATGTTTCTCGATAAAATGGAAAAAACAACAATATCAATCCGCCATTCTATTTTTTTTTTTTTTTGATGGAAAGGCATGCTAAGAAATTAAAGCGAATTTGGATGCTGTCTATGGGGACTCTTCACCATCTATGACAACTGTAAGATATTGTTTCAACGAATTTAAATGTGGTCATGTATTTGATTTTGATGAGGAGCGCCCAGCACACGTGGTTAGGAAATCGTTGAAAAGGTTCATGACGTTACTATAGCAGGGAGTGTCGTACGGAACGGAAATTAATATTTTACACCTGGTAGGTGCGGATACAAGCGGATACGTCTGTCACTGTCAAAACATTGTTTGGACTTCTTTAAGCGATATTCCATTATTAATTGCCAGAGAACAAGCGACAGGATTTTAGGAATGATTCTGTTCCGAAAAATGCAAAGGAAGGTCATGACCACGATTTTTTGGGATTCCAATCATCGTGGACTTTTCCAGAAAAGAAAAACAATCACAAGGCAGTACTACGGCAAATTATTGGACCGATTCGATTGGAGGGTTTAAGGAAATAACAGAAACGATAGGAAAAGTGTATTTGATAAAAAGGAAATTACGTTGGAAAATAGAAAAAAAGATTTGTGAAATACTTGCCTATTCATTCCGAACACGGGTACTTATTGATCCACACTCGTATGACTAATCCAATTTTAATGTTGATGTGTCATTAACTAAGATTTTATTTTATTAATTTTTGGTTGCGGAAGTCGAAAATCAAAAACAGAAACACAAGTAATTTTCGTTATAAGAACAGAATCAAAGAGGCAAAACTCGTGTTATGCAAATCAGAATTTAAATAAAGAGCTCTCTGTCCTAAATATCTTTAAAGTTGATATTAAAGCACCAAGAATTAGGCCTAAGTCATCTTTATCAGCATTGTCGTCGTCATCTTCATATTGTTGCTCATCGGGTTCTAATATTATTTCTTTGCATTGGTTATTATCCTCTTGTTGTATTGCTCCTCCCTCTTTGGGCAAATCTTCCATTCTCTCCAATAGTAGCATTTGACCATCTACTATTTTACCGTGCTGTGAAGGAAAGTTAATCTCTTTAAAGAGATAGACTTCTTCGGATATTTTAACCTTGGCATTATGTAATATTTCGCTAATCAGTGGTGTTGCTGGTTAACTTTCATCTGTGCCCACTGATTTGCATTTAGAGCGAGTTCCGCTACGACATCCGGTGTAAATATCAAAAGTCTCACTGTCTTTTTGACACTATCATTATATTTTCGTATGACCTGATCGCGTCATGTATGCATCTTGATATATTCGAAAAGTGCAGTTGGATAGATTTTCGCTGATTGAAAGGACATGCCAGCTTTTTCTTTAATTTGTTGTACCAATAATTCGCTCTCTTGTGGTGTCCCCCAAAAACCAATTAGTTTAGTCACCATGAATGTGCCTCCGATAATGCCGCCACGTGCAGCAAATTGAACTAAATGTTTAGATGACATAACTAAAGTTTTGCTTTACAAAAATATATGACGAATAAATTTTTAATGATACGAGTAATTTTGTTAAATTTTTTTTTTTGCAGTGTCTGTGTGTAGTCCGTATCGAAATAGATTGTATGTTGAATAAACTAAAAAAACTATGCTTGCTATGAAAGATAATAATTTATAAGTTTTGTTTTATTTGTCATAGTAAATTTGATAAATGATGCCAAAGCAACGTTTATTGGTGGTACAAAAAGTTCTCAGAGACTGAGAAGATGTGAAAGTCGTAGAGAGTGCCAGACGTCCCGAGCACGTCAGCAACAGACGAATCTGCCGGATGAGCCAAGACCGAAAAAAGCTCGGCCAGTTTTGTCGAAGGTTAAGGTTTTGATCACAGTTTTCTTTGATTGAAGGGACGTGGTGCATCATGAGTTCTTGCCACAAGGTAGTACGGTCAATAAGAAATATTACCTGCAAGAAATGCACAGTTTTTGGGAAGCAATCCGTCAGAAACGCCCTGATTTGTGGAAGAACAGAAATTGGCTTTTGTACCATGATAAAGCCCCTGCTCACCAGAACTCGCAAAAAAAATCTTATCAGTTTCATTTTCTCCTAAAAAAAATATTGTTGAAAGAGAAAATGCATAATTGTTGGACTTGAGATTCTGACTGATGAGATTTCATTTTTGTGTCAACGCTGAAAAAATCATCATGTCTTTTTCTTGTTCCTCTCCTTGTCTTTCACCAATAAATTCAATGAGAGAAAATTATTCAAAATCATTTTTTATGTATGCACCTGTATCTCTGCTTATGCGCTGCAGTCGATTATTCTTTGCTAGCAACGCACACTGGTCGGAATTGCTTTTTTTTTTGACATAAAGTCAAAATTTTGATAATATATTTTTATATTTAAATAGTTTTATATATATATACTACCGATGCAGAAGGTCGTGCAGATTAACCTTAAGCATTCTAAGAATGCCTCGGATAATCTTGCCGTCCTCCTAGGAGAGAAGGACGTTGACATCTGCATCGTCCAAGAGCCTCGGGTCAGAGGTACTGACATTCTGGAGCTCAGGAACATAAAGTACAAACTACTATACGCTAAGGTATGTGACAAGCCAAAAACATGTAGTTTAGTTAAAAACCTGAAAGAAGGCTGTGTCAAAGATGCAATACTCTTCACGCTCCTCCGGGTTGCATCCAACCTTCCTTTCTTAGCATCACCATATTCTCTCTGTTACAGTTTGAGTATCAACAAAGAACATATTTTGAGTGGCATTGTATTTTTATTGTACTTATACTCTTTATATAATGTGAATTTGTATGGGAGGTACCCTTGCTGGTAACCCAAGGATTATGACATTTACATGGCTGATGGATACAGAACAGAAAATTATAGTGTCCAAATTTCAATTCAATAAGTCAAAAAACAAAAAACTTTTTCTAATAAGAACATTAATTTAAAGGGTGGTTTGTATGGGAGGTAGCCCCCCTAGTGGTCCGATTCGGCTGATTCCTACAAATGTTCAGCGTTTGGTAAAAAGAAACCTATGTACAAAAATACTATTATAAGAAGAAGGAGGCATCGCAGACCACATAAAATATATATATTAGTGATCAGCTCGATGAGACGAGTTGATTTAGCCATGTTCGTCTGTCCGTCTGTCTGTCTGTGAGTATGCAAACTAGACCCTCAGTTTTTGAGCTAGAAAGCTGAAACTTTCCACACAGGTTTCTTTTTACCATAAGCAGCAAATCGGACGACTAGGGGGGGTACCTCCCATACAAACCACCATTTAAATTAATATTCTAATTAAAAAAAGTTTTTTGTTTTTTACATATCGAATTTGGACACTATAAGTTTCTGATCTACATTCATCAACCATGTTAATTTCATGATCCTAGGGCTACCAGGAGGGGTACCTCTCATACAAACCCAAATTAAATGGCAAACTTTTAAAAAATAAATGTACAATAAAATTGCCACTCAAACTGATGTGATGCTAATAAAGGAAGGTTGGATGCAACCCGGAGCAGCGTGAAGAGTATTACATCTTTGGCATAGCCAATGATAGCCTTCTTTCTGGTTTTTTATATTAGTACACATTATCTGGCATATTTATTACCATGGCTGGCCACTCCTCTTCACCTGATATGGTGAATCTGACAGCTTCAAAAATCTGGATTTCCGTGTTTCTGAATTTCTGGACTTATCTTTATTTCCAGGTGTAGTATTTTATTATAAACGTATGCTCAATAGCAAAATTTTAAAGAATATAACTTAAATTAATGAATAACATGATTTATCAGAAAGTTGACAGCTTTGAAAATTGGAAAACGGCTAATTGCTGTGTTGTTGTTCTGTTTGTTTTGTTTGTTCTGTTTGTTCGTCTTTAAGCATGACATTAGTATGTGGCAAATCATTTCTCTCAAATTCCTCCGGCTCTGATTTCAAGAATTCACCATCATCACCTGATGATGATGTCTCATCTCCTTGGAACGGCATATCGTGTTGTGTTGTTTTAGCAGTTTTAGATTTATTAGCACACTCTGCATAATACTTGACACTTTCAAATGTCAAACGATCTGTTCGGTCCTCATCGCTTTCATATACTGGTATACGGAAATTGGTGAAGTGCAAATTTTCCTTACAGAATCTCTCTGCTTCCAGCTGTCGACATTTGAATCGCTGCTCTCTCTCTTTCTTTTTGGCAGCAGCTATAGCCTCCTGTCGATCTTTTTTTGCTTCTGCTTCAAAGTCGGTGTGGACAGGTACACCGCGAATCGTATGAAGTAAATCGAAAGCATTTTTTTTCGGTGCCGTCTTCGGATTCTTCTCATCGGCTTTGGCTGCTTCCTCCATTCTTTCGTAATAAGCATCGTTGTACAGTTTCAAATTATTGAAGAAATCCGCCATACTTCATCAATTTAGAATTTAACAAAAATCACAGGTAATTTAATTTATGATGTTTTTCTTCTCGCTTTCAACAAAGGAATATAATATGGAAATGAAAATTTATTAGAAATGTGACAATAAATGAAAAAGTTGAGTTACAAAAAAAAAAAAAAAAAACACAAACAACTAAATCTAAGTGAAGTTGATGACTTTATTTAATGACAATTACTCATATTTGAGAAGAGGGCACCAATTCCAATGGTATCGGTCCATGTGCTAGAAATGGTGGTGGAGGACGCAATGATATTAGTTTAAAAAAAAAAAAGAACAAAAGCAACAATATGATGATATCATCTATAAATCTCATGAAACAAAGTCCACAGCTATGTCTGTATGTTCGCTAAAAGCTAAAAAGTACCGAACATATTTTCATATCGTTTTCACCAATACAGCAACCTTTCTGTGTTCGTTTCATTCCAATCGGTTCACAAATAATATGTTTTCATTTGGGATTAAGTTTTTTCCAAAACCACGCACAAAGATTGCTATCGATCATTTACTGTCAGACTGTCACAACTTAAAACATACGATTTTTGAGTTAATGATGCAGAATTATTCACTATAGCATGTTTAATATTGTGCGATTTACTCGAAATGCTGTTTTTTGAGTTGTGACAGTTTAGTTAAATATGTGGGATATGATCTGCTACCAGTGCTAAGCCGGGTTGGGTTGCTGGTAGAATATATAAAACATTTTATTCATAACTTTCTATGAGCTTACCCATCAATAGAAGACACTGGGATACCGGTTTTTGCTGGTCAATGGTGTGTAGGGACTCACGCGGAGAGACTGGGTATTCCGTTCAGAAGGCATTGTAGAAGCTGCGAAAACGATGTGGAAGAGGAGTCACTTACCCACTTTCTATGGCAATGCGCAGCCCTTGCAAAAACTAGAAATAAGTTTCTGGGCAAACACGTCATTGGCAACCTCTCGGACTGTTCAGTCACATGTCCGACTGATTTACTAAAATACCTAAATTCGACAGGTTGTAGTTAGTAATACGGCACTCTAGTGCTAATTGTGGCTCATGGTGGACTATACGGGTCAGCCACAGAAACCAACCAACCAAATATTGTTAAAGTCAAGCTATAAATTATTTGAATTTAAAAATGATCTCGATGATCAGGTGTACTTGCAAAATATTTGTTGTGATTAAAAAATTATTAGATTTTATGCTAAAAAACGACAATTCCGACCAGTGTGCCATATTACATTAATACTCAGTCAACTCACGTCACACAAGTACAAACAGAGATTTTTCTGCTTATGATTTTTGTTTCGTTTTCTCCTTCCATAACAACATTTCAATGAGAGATTTTTCAAAATATTTTTGGCAAGAATTCTCACTGACAGACCGTTCTTGTTTCTCGCCATGAGGCAAGAAGCTAACAACTTTTGAACAACAAGACAAATTATTGTACTCTGAGAGTGAGACCGTTTGTTCCAATTTTTACACGATTGAGGCGATAAAAACTTCATCGAAGGAGGAGCTGAACAAGATCACAAAAAAATATTTTTTTTAGTGCTTCGAGGGGGGCTAAGTTTGTAACACTTCTGTGATGATTGTTGATTGTCTACGGGGCAGTGCAAACAGAGGCGAAAGGCTATATTGCTGAAAGCCTAAAGACCGACCATTGTGGTACATAGCCACACCTGCACGAGGTGCCCCTGCTTTCAACTGAAAATGGCGGATCTAGAGAGGCAAACTCGATAAAACCCGTAATCCCAGGTGTTATTCGTACCGTGCCTATGGGATGAATGGCACTACGTAAGTTTGTCTCTAAACGGTGGCCTCCAGATACCGGGCACCCTCTGGTTGTAATTAAGCCTTACCGTAACACCGGGGCACTGTTGCGGTGGACTTTTATTCCCCTTTACTCGTGGGACCAAATGTCTGAGAAAATAATTGAAACTTTTATACAAGAGGCAGTAGTGCCTAATACAAACCAGGTCAATACTGACCTTTCTGCGGAAATTGCGGAAGTGCTTTCGTTATCGCAAACGGATAAGGCTTTACATAGCCTACCCAAAAGCGGTGAAAGCATTGTAATGGATGTCGACAGTGTGGATATAGGTCCCGAAGACAACCTTACAAAAGAGGAAGAGGATAATCTTCTCGACTCACCCACCCCTATCCCTGGAAAGACGGTAGATGGCATCAAAAGGTACCGCTCTGCGTCTGCCGTAGAATGCCTCAATGCCGTCTCATCAAGGGCAGCGCCACATAGCCGCACCTTTTTGACGCCATCTACCGTCTTTACGGGGACGGGGTGGGTGAGTCGAGAAGATTATCCTCTTCCTCTTTTGTAAGGTTGTCTTGGGACCTATATCCACACTGTCAACAACCCGTTCAATGCTTTCACCGCTTTTGGGTAGGCTATGTAAAGCCTTATCCGTTTGCGAATAACGCAAAGCACTTCCGCAATTTCGGCAGAAAGGTCAGTATTGACCTGGTTTGTATTAGGCACTACTGCCTCCTTGTATTAAAAGTTTTCAATTATTTTCTCAGACATTTGGCCCCACGAGCAAAGGGGAATAAAAGCCCACCGCAACAGCGCCCCGGTGTCACGGTAAGGCTTAATCACAACCAGAGGGTGCCCGGTATCTGGAGGCCACCGTTTAGACGACACTTACTGTAGTGCCATTCATCCCATAGGCACGGTACGAATAACACCTGGGATTACGGGTTTTATCGAGTTTGCCTCTCTAGATCCGCCATTTTCAGTTGAAAGCAGGGGCACCTCCGTGCAGGTGTGGCTATGTACCACAATGGTGGGTCTTTAGGCTTTCAGCGATATAGCCTTTGGCCTCTGCTTGCACTGCCCCGTAGAGCAATCAACAATCATCACAGAAGTGTTAGCGACACGTCCCCCTCGAAGCACTAAAAAAAATATTTTTTGTGATCTTGCTCAGCTCCTCCTTCGATGAAGTTTTTTATCGCCTCAATGGTGTAAAAATTGGAACAAACAAACTATCTCAGAGCACAATAATTTGTCTTGTTGTTCAAAAGATTTTGTTAGCTTCTTGCCTCATGGCGAAAACAACAACTATCATGAAAAATTCTTAAAAAAAAATATTTGAAAATCTTTGTCATTGAAATATGTTGTTATGAAAAAGAAAACGAAACAAAAATCATAGCAGAAAAATCTCTTAAGCTTCTCTAAAGCATAACTAACAGGTATTAATGTAATATGGCACACTCGTGGGATTTGTCGTTTTAGCATAAAATCTAATAATTTTTTAATCACAACAAATATTTTGCAAGTACACCTGATCATCGAGATCATTTTTAAATTCAAATAATTTATAGCTTGACTTTAACAATATTTGGTTGGTTGGTTTCTGTGGCTGACCCGTATAGTCCACCATGAGCCACAATTAGCACTAGAGTGCCGTATTACTAACTACAACCTGTCGAATTTAGGTATTTTAGTAAATCAGTCGGACATGTGACTGAACAGTCCGAGAGGTTGCCAATGACGTGTTTGCCCAGAAACTTATTTCTAGTTTTTGCAAGGGCTGCGCATTGCCATAGAAAGTGGGTAAGTGACTCCTCTTCCACATCGTTTTCGCAGCTTCTACAATGCCTTCTGAACGGAATACCCAGTCTCTCCGCGTGAGTCCCTACACACCATTGACCAGCAAAAACCGGTATCCCAGTGTCTTCTATT